>JAAEAF010002969.1:0-65545 GCA_011037195.1 Triatoma infestans
CCTAAACGTAATATCAAGTTTCAACTTTCTACGGTTTTGTCGTTTTTGAGCTATCACACACACACACACACACACAGACCATTTGCTAAAAACCACTTTTTTGGACTCAGGGTACCTCAAAACGGATATTTCCGGTGATAACTCGGTATGGAAAATTTGACACGATTACAATACTTCCTCTTAGTAGGAGTAAGAGAAAGTAAAAATAAAACAAAACTCAGAAGACTATATTGTAAGATTCTTTGTCAGCCGTCATTAATTATGTAAACTGCGAGCACTTAACTATATTAATCTATTTTTAACCAAATTTTTGATTAATTACCTTAATTTTTTCATTAGCTTAGCGTGCAAACGAGAGTTTTTACTAGGGACAAATATCTCTTTAATCATACACTTAAATTTTAACTAGTTAACCATTTACTAAAGATTTAATTTTCTTTATTACTTAGGAAACCTTCTGTTTTTGAAATACTAAATTACTTAATCTTTATGCTTCGATTAATGTATCTAATGAATTATAAGAAGAGATCGTAACGACATCCCTCTTACATCTCTTTCTCTTAATATACAATAAAATAAGATTGTATTCGAAACATTAAAAAAAAAAAAAATTATAAACATCATTGTTCTTGTTTTATATATGTTGTTTTTTGCATGAAATTGAGTAAACAATTGTTAAGTCAGCAAAAATGATCCTATATAGTTCATTAACCTCGGTTAAGTTTGTTTTCATGTAGCGTGCTTATTGACCACTAAGAGAAGACGGCTTATACACTGTGGGTAGAAGGCTGTATACAGAGCATGATAGTTACTGAAGTTCCGAAGCTCGTGGACGTAGTACACACTAGTTAAATCTCCATCTAAACGTCAGACAGTTCGGCTATCTGTTAGTCAGTTAATTTATCTAACCCCTTCTTTCATCTCCCCTCCCTACTTAAAACATTATTAATTTAAACGTAGTAATTATTTTGTATCTAAACCAGTTAAATAATGTGACGATGATGTGAAGTTGAAGTTGTACTTTTAATCTCTAGAGAGTGGGGTCCACCTTACAATTAAATAAACTTAAGATTTCGATGATATTGCTAAAAGTTTAAATAAATTAAAAGTTCTTATATTAAGCATTTATTTTAACATTTGAAAATCAATTTTAACAATAAAATTAATATCAGAAAACATAATGTAATTTTGCTTAATCTTTACTAACGTTCTACACCTTTTTGAAGATAACCTACCCCTTCCATACTCTTAGAGATAACCATACATGTGTTATCTGGTTTTACATTACTTCATTTTTTTAAATTAAGTTATGTAAAAAAAAAAAAAAAATATTAAAGCGAGACCCTTGTACAACTCATTCGCGCCCAAGTGGTTAAAAGTGAACTCAATTAAGTAAAAATGGCACTTTACATTCTTGTCAAATATAGTTATTTATCAAACAGTAAGTAAAGTAATGCTTTTTTACACTTGAATTCAGTTATTGACCACACTAACGCACCAATTGTAGCAACTGAATGAGAGTGTAGAAATACTTTACTCACGTGCTGAATATTAAATTTTATCTGGCAACACTATTAAATTTGTTCGTAACTTATATGTATATAAGAAAGATGCTAATACTGAGAATTTACTTTATTCTCGGCTAAAATTCAATTTACTTTATTCTCAGCTAAATTTAGCTTTAATTCAAGCTACATTCAGAGTCGTGGATATTATTTCTGCGGCTCTAGAAAACAAAGAGTATTGCCTGGGTGTCTTTCTTGATGTTGCTCAGGCATTTGACAGAGTATGGCATCCAGGACTACTCTATAAACTCAAAAAATTCCTTCCTACTCCTTTCTACCTACTCCTACAATCCTATCTCACCAATCGCTGTTTCAGAGAACGATGCGGCGCTGAGGTCTCCAATCTTCACGCAATTTGCGCTGGAGTTCCGTAAGGTAGCATACTCGGACCAATCCTTTATACCATCTATACAGCTGACATTCCCTACACATCCTCAGATACCGCTATATTATCCTCTCACTCCAATCCTACACAGGTCTCAAATGCAGTACAAGTACACCTTGAGCTCATAGAAGCTTGATGCAGAATATGGAGAATTAAGTTGAACACCAATAAATACACACAAGTTACATTCACACTAAAAAGACAGACCTGCTCTCCACTTACTATAAATAACGCTAACTTACCCACTTCTAATCAGATTCGTTATCTAGGGCTTCCACCTTGATCGACGCTTAACTTGGAATCCTCATACTCGACTCAAAAGAAAAGAACTTAACAGACTTTATGGATTACTACGAAGACTACTTGGAACTAAATCTACTATTATTCACAACAAACTAACACTACAAAACTCTCTTAGGACTTATCTGGTCATATGGAGCAGAACTGTGGGGCTCCACTAAACCATCCAATATCCAGCTCATACAATCACTTCAATCCAAAGTCCTTCGTCGTATTGTTAATGCTCCTTTCTTCGTTTCTAACCGCATCCTACACCATGATCTAAATATCCCATATGTAAATGAATTAATCCAGACCCGTTTCCTAAGATTCCACGATAGACTCTCCGCACACCTAAATCCCATTGCACAATCCTTATCCACAAACACTCATCCCGATAACCCACTACGTCGCCTAAAAAGACGCTGGCCATGCGATTTAATTGCTGATAACTCTCAATAGAGTCTAAAAAGTACCAGCGCTGGCTGGCGTCTTTCATCATGCATTCTGGTTGTGACACTGAGCTATGCTCAGTGTTTCAATGACTTCTTCCTTTTTACTGTGTAACACTTTTGCTTAATGTACATAATACAGTTGCAAATTAACAAACAAACAAAAAAATTCAAGCTAAATACATTTTTGTTTTCGCGTATTGCCGCAAGATGTTGGGTTAGTTAAAGTTGAATAATATTATTTTATGCCATTTGTGAGAAAAAGTAATTTTTTTATTTTTTTTATTTATTTAAATGCGACTTCTGTACAATACTAATACTAATCAACTACTAAACAATTTAACACATATGAAATGCATTGCTATAATTCTGAATTTGAAGCAAATTGATTAATTGAATGTGATATTATAGAAAAGTTTCTGAATTTTGTCAGAATTTTCTCAAAAATGGCTCCAACGTTTTTCTTTATCCGGTATATTTTCTGTTGTAGCATGCATATTCCTTTTGTTTCTGCCAGGTTTCGGATTTTCATCCATCGTCAGAGCAAATTCACCAAGTTCGTGTAGAGAGTTCAGTTCAACGCAATGTTTCTGTTACACTCATACACTCATACTTGTTGGTTTGTTGATTGTATTTATGTGCGGAAGTTTATAAGGTTATGTTACTATAATATATATATATGTGTGTGTGTGTGTGTATGTGTTTAATGGCAAAATAGAATTATTATAAATTATGATTAGACATTAGATATGATTTGAACTTTATGCTTTATATTCACGTTACATACCTGTAGTTCTACTTGTATTACTCGTATTCGTTACATTTATCCGAGTATATTTATTTTTGACGGATTTAGGATGAATGATGAAACGTTTCTCTCCAAAGTGTACATTTCTGTATATTATACGGTACTATCTATCTATCTATCTATATATTGGTAAGGAAAATTAACTACGTGATGAAGAAAAATAGTTGACCGATATTGCATATTTCCAAAACGTTTAATTTTTTTCAGTTTTCCATTATTTTCTCGATAAAACACCTAAAGTTTTCTTTTTAATCGCATAAATGGTCACAAAAATACGATTGAATTTTTTTCAGAAAAGATAGATTTTAAAAATTTTTGGATGAACTGAGACATCATCACGCGTTTTATTTTACACATCATATACAATATTTTATTGTATGCGTTATTCACGTGTAATGAAGGCAAATAAGCATAAATTCTTGTGAACATTTCACACTAAAATCTTTAATTACAATAATTACAACTTACAATATCTTGGAGAACTGTAATGTTAGGAATTTACTAAAAATGAGGAACAGAATTAGAGTAGACATGTTAATTAAATAATTAAAGATGAGTTAAAGTGGATAGATTTCATTTAATGGCGTTTTAATGGCACATGATGTGGTGAACATTAAATCCTACTTATTACGTATATCTTTGCTTGGTTTTAAAATATTATTATTTATATAAATTCATTAATGCTGTTTATTTATATTTAATTATATTCCACTCTGTTTTCATAGTGTATATATTGTTCAAATAACAATTTTATTCTTTTTTTCTCTCCTCACTTCCATTTTGGAATGTCTTCAGTTAAAATATTTGGCAAATTAGCATTCTAAAAGCTTGTAATACGTAATAATAAATTACAAATGTATCTACGATTTGCGCACTTTACTATTGTAACTGTCATACTGAATCCAAATGAATAATTTGGACTCCGTCCGATCATAGAAAGTAAAATATAAGTTTCTAGGGTTTATTTCGTCTTTCATTACCTTCATTTTTATGTCTTTAATATGATAATAAATAAGTTTAGGCAGCTGTTTTATCTATAGAATTGTGCAAAAGTTAATTACTTTATAAAATAAGGATTTGCTTCCTCCGGAAATAAAGCATTCTAATGGCATAACAGTTAACAATAAGTAGATGGATAGGATCATTTAAAAAATTTATATAAGAATAATGTAATTTTATTATATGTTAAAAGTGCGCTTGAATAAGTAATAAATAAAATTATTAAATAGACCATGATGTTGAAAGAGTTTTATAGATAGAACTAGGTGTGCTTTGCAAAATGAGACACATTGTGTATTCTGCATTTGTATGAGGAAACCTAAGTGAAGGTAATAATAAGTTTGTTTAGGTATATATATATAAGTTGTTTATATAACACCAACCAAGTAACACTGTGAGTGGACAAATGATTTGTATGAAAGACCCTCTGTATAAAGGGGACAGACCTGACCCAGGAGTTTATCTTGATGCTCGCACCATGGTGGCCGGTCTCTACCTGCGTGTCTCTACCGCCTTCTTTATCGACCTGTTCTGTTCTACTTTAAGGATAACACTTGAGTACTTATTTAGTTACATGAACTTTAAAATAAATCTATTTCATTTATATTTTCCGCTTACTGCTGTAAGCGGAAATATTACAATTCTATCAACTTTTTAAATTGTGTATTTCTGGGAAATAGTGGTATATATGAACACATGTGAGAATATTTATATAAACATAAACTTAACATTCAATATTAGAATAACTAGGAGATTTGACACGATAGTTTCAGCTAAAAGCAGCCAATTGAAAAAATTGAATTTACCGGTTTTTACTTTATTTACTGGACCACTTGCGGCGAATACGACTTTGTTCCTCATATAATCATTATGCTTCCCGGTATTTACGCTTAAATCTGCCTTTTTTCATTAATCCTATGCCTGAGATCAGAAGTGTCTATGCTTCCAATTTAGGAATAATAAATTTTGCTCCACATTTGAATAGTGTTAGCCAAATATAATGGGGTTGTTGAAGAGAGAAATTAGGTTTGATTAAATGAACGAGATATGCTGGCACTAATATAATGTAGCTAAGTTTGCACTAACTGCACTGGACTTTATAATGAAAATGATAGAATGAATGGTGTGAGTAAAGATATGACATGATGCAATGTACAGTTGTATGGTTGTATCTGATAGATATCCTCTAGATAGGTTCCCACTGGCTTATATACTTAGGTTCTCCCACTCTAGCCTGCCTAAGTCAGAGAGTAGTCTCTGTTAACCAGAGAGGGTCTCTCTTCTCTCTGCTGTGGGTACATTATCTTTGCGGTACCATTACACCAAATAACCTGCAAATGTAAAGACTTCCAACAATAAGTTTCTTTACAATGTAACACTGCCCCATTTCATAATGGGCTAATGAACAGTTGATGTTGGAGAGGTTACATTCAATAAATTATAATTATTTTCATAATTTAGTTATCTTTGACGTTTCAAATTAGTTTTAAATTAATTTTCAAGTGTATTTATTTTTTAAATTACTATACGGACTTGACGAATGAATTGAATAATCAATACAAAGAACAGACGTGAGCGTAACGTCATTTAGTTCCTGCCCGTAGGATCTTTTAAAGTTTCCTGATAGCCTTTAAATAACTGCAACATTATACAAGAATAGAAAAGCAGTGTTTTTTGTTTCTTTAGCAACAAAATATTAAGTGGACATTAGGGAAATCATAAGATATTGGGGTTAAGGCAAAAAACTTATTTTATATGTAATATAATTTATCATAAAAAATACAATATTTATGGAACTTTTTATATCTTTTTACTTTCTCTTACTCCTAGCAAGAGGAAGTAGCGATCATGTCAGGTTTTCGAAATACGAGTTTCTACCGGAAATACATATTTTGACGTCTCTTGAAAACGAAAAAATCTGGTGTATTCTTACTTTTTATTTTAATTATAAATAAAATGAAAAATTTTCATTAAATTCAAATTTTAAGTATAGATACTAAAATAAATATATAGGTGGGTCAGGGATAATAAGTACTAATCTATGCTAAACATATGCAGGTAGGGAAGTGATGATTATATTGTGGCCCACTAGAGCGCTCTAAAAACACTGAAATAACTATATATAAAATTTGAAATTAACGCCCCGAATTTCGCACAACTATCCAATATAATTATTTTGGAAAAAATCTGGTATGAAACACTCACAAACTTTCTCTTACTCCAGTTCTCAAAAGTATAATTGACAAATTTTATAGTTTGTGTACCAAATTTAATGAAATTCGTCGGAAACTGAAAAAACTGTCCAGTAAAAGCGCACTTCTGGTTTAATAATTTTCTTGAAATTTGGAATTTTGGCCAACTATTTATTTCTAATTAATTTCATTTGGATGATAGAGTTGTATAATCAAGTATGATACCACTTTAGAGAAAGCTGTAACCCTACCCCTCTCCTAAAAGTGCCCTTAAATGAATTTTCCCAGAGAAATGTTTTATATAAAAGTTGTAGATCTCCTTGTATATGTAGTTGATGTATCAAGTTTTAAAGAAAATGACAGCGTTTTTTAGACATGTGACAACAACAAATGTCAACTGTCTAAAAAAAAACGCATCCTGAAGGATGGCGAACGCCCGAAACCGGTCATGACCACAAAATGAAGCATACCACGGAAAATGTCCTCTGATGCTTTCCAGCTCTGCGGAACCAACAACCATACTTTATAAACCATTTTCTAAAAAACATTTTTTAGACTCTGGTGGACCTCAAGACATGTATTTCCGTGGAAAACTCAATTTTGAAAATCTGGCTCGATCTAACTTTTCTACTATCTACCAAGATTAGTAAGAGGTTACATAGGATCCCCCACACCAACGCGAAACATTCGCTGTCGCGGCGGATGCGAACTTTCCGCGGCGGAAAATTTCCTGGCGTCGCGGCAGCGAAACAAGTTTGCCCACACCGACGCGGTAGCGAATATTGGATCTTTCCATATTGGATTTCCTTTGTGAGTCTTTGAACATTCTACCAAAATTTATTTTTTTTTAATATTTATCGTTAACGTATTACAATGTCTTCGTCTGATTCTGATGAAGAAGAAGCTCTGTTATTATTGGCACTTGCTGAAAGTGTAAAAAACAGGTAAGTGGATATATAGACCACTTACAATAATAATACCACTTTTTTATTTCAGAAGTAAAAAGAAAAGGAAATGGATTCATGAAATTAATGAACTTCGTAATAGAACACGTAATTAGAACTTCGTAAATGGCAAACACCATTTTTTTAACAATTCCAAGCGGCGAAACAATAGCGGCAGCGGAAAAAACTCTGCATGCAGCGTTGGAGCGGAACGACGCTGTACTGCCGCCATAGTTGCGGAATCCGCCTCACCCAGTGTGAATACATGCACAGACCGCCATTACTATTGTTCCGCTGCGGTTCCGTGTCCGCCGCGGTAGCGAATGTTTCGCGTCGGTGTGGGGATCCTTTATTATCCCTCTCACCCTCTATATTTATGTAAATAATAAATATGTAAAATTTGAGTTTAAAGAAAAGTTATCATTTTATAGAATATAATTGTACTATCAGGAATAAGAGGAAGTTGTGCGTGGGTTCCACACCGGATTTCTTTATGAAATAAACCTGATTTTTCATTTACAGCTCTTGCAGTAAAGTGTTTCCTAAAGAGAAGTATTGTTACGCCCCTAAAACTGGTGCTAGGGGATATAGAAGGTCCGGCAAAACAAAAGAAATTAAAGTTGGGCTGGGCGCCACGTTAATTTGGTTCTATTTGGGAAGAGGAAATTAACGAAACCCCTAAGTTATAAAAAATAAAAAAAAGGAAAAAAAAGAGCGGGCATCTGAAAATAACAATAAATAAAATATATATGTACTATATAATACTCACGCGTTGGTCTAGTGGCTACCGCACACGTCTTTCGTGCAAAAATTCAGGGTTCGATTTCCGTAAGGGCAAAGTCGGTGTTAACCCAGCATCGTGATGAAAAGTGGGAAACTACAGTTAGTAGCGCCCTAGGTAGCGAAGGCCGGAACTAAACGGCGAGGGAACTGCGGCGTGCTTACCATACGCCCCCCTATTCAAACGCCGTCTGGCAAGCCTTGGCCCTTCATGGGCTGTTGCGCCATAGGGTTTTATAAAAAGTAAAAAAAAGTAAAGTAATGCCTATTTTTTCAGGCGGGCTTAACGTCCAACTACCAAATTAGGTGTCGTGGACCGTAGGGGCGGAAGCACCTACTTTACTAACATTTTTTTAAACAAATATAAAATTTAGCAGTTAAACTGCTGGATTCGAACTGGGGTCCTCCCATTTACAAGTCCACGCTCATAACCACTACACCAACACCCGCCCCCCATAGGGTTGTTATATAAGTGTAATAACTATAACCAAATACAATGAAAAGAGCAAATTCCCTCAAAAAAAATATGTAACCCAATTTTCTGCTTCTATTCTTTATAGATTTCCACGATAACTTATCTTTCCCTAATAATAATTATAATCATATCATTAACTTATCTCTCAATAATAGTAATAATAATAATAATAATTAATTAATCCTTCAATAATGTCTTTTTTATTATTATTAATTTAAGACGCGTCAACATCTATGGCCATTGGGCGCCCTGAGCCTTCTCAGTGCACGGCCGGCCTGCGGACCGTGTTCTCTCTTTACAGACAACACTGTCCATCACCGGACAGTGAGCTATAGAGACTTCTAGGAAGAAAAAATCTAAGGGCAGCACAGCTGGACTCGAACCCGGGTCCTCCACATGTTCGAATGTTAATAGAAAATAACTTATTCCACAATAATAGTATTACTGGATCCTACCAAACCAACCAAACTTACATTGTCTGTTTTTCTAAACATAATTTGTTTTCCTGATCGAAAAGATGAAAGTTTTATTTCTTACATTAAAAAAACACGATTTTAGAAGTCCCTAACAATTTTTCTAGCGGCTACAATGATTGGCTCACGCATTTTACTTTCTCCCACATAAGGTCATTCATAAAGAAAGAATTGCATAAAGAAAGTTTCTATAACAATAAAAATGAAAAAAATTTAATAATTTGGTTCTCATAGTAATGAAGTTTAATTAAGTATAAATAATTTAAATCATGGGCTAAAAGAAAATAATTTACTTGCAAAGTTTCTTAATTGCCTATAACTTGTTGTTTAAAATATGAGTATATACTAGGAGAACTCAATAAAAAAAAGTAAAATGACCTCTATAAGTTATTGACTATCCATTACATAGAGTTTTTTTTTAATTGATACTTTTAGGAATATTTTATACATTTCACACTCACACAACATTCCTCTTACCCCAATTTTATTTGACCGTATTATTAGTGTAGAAGAATATTTATTGTCAATTATCTCTACATAAAACGGAAATCGTAATCGTTTTCGAGAAAAATACAAAATACTCGAAAACATATTGTGTAAAATCGCGCTTTTAGTTAACCGAATTGCTTCAAATTTGGAATCAAAATGATAGAGATTTATAGGTATATAATATGAAATCATTGGATTCGATTTCGTGAAAATAACGAAAACGTGAAAAAAAAGAAAATCAGTAAAGTCGCCATTTCCAGGTGATGGATTTTTTCCGAAATTTGCGTGTTTTATGCGATGGTAGTGCTTAAATGAAATATCAAATTTGAGCTACCTGTGACTTAGGTTACCTATGTAAGGTTATTACATACGTATATTTAGCGGACAAAATTTATTTTACCGTCTTCAAGGGAGATATTAGACTTCACTTTATACTTGGAATGCATTTCAATGTATTATGCTGTTCCATGACCTATGAAACCTTTCGCGCAGCTCATGGTATTTTAAAAAAAATTCAAATTTGAAGAATTTTGTCTGTTTTTCATTATTTTCTCCGCTTACACTTCACATCAAACCTCCCAATCATTTCCTGGTGAACGTAGTCAGCTACCCATACTTCTGCTAACCATAATACAAATCCAGTGTCTAGCAAGAGTAGAGAATCGAGCCTTGCTTTACAGCCTTAGCATATTGGTCCGGAACAGTGCTAACGCGTTGTGTGATCATTGATAGTGTTCCACAATGATAGTTTTTGGTCACAGCATCACGCTACTATCCCCCAGATCCACGAAAAAATCAGCTTTCCCCCCAAAAAATGTTTCAAATAAAAATGATAGGGATTTATGGGTGTATATAATATAAAATCGTTGGATTCGATTTCAAGAAAATAACGAAAAAGTGGGGAAAAAAAAAACAATTCAGTAAAGTCGGACTTGCAGTTGATGGATTTTTCCAGAAATTTGTGTGTATTATGCGATGGTAGTGCATAAACGAAATAGCAAATTTGAGCTACCTGTGACTATTCGTTTTTGATATATTCTGTAATATACACATACCATTCATCCACTCTATATCGTCATCATCTTTGAAGTTACGCCTTAACATGAAAGTTTTTTTGAGGAGGGCGCATCGATGACTTGTAGCCATTAGCACCACACATCCTCTTCTATTGCCCCTCGAATGAGATGGGACTAATACCTGAGTTGGTAGACTATTACTAGTTCATCCTTTTCACACTTCCCCACTTCGACGAGGGGAGTGCGGGCTATTGTTGTGCCATCCCTCAACTTCTACAGATTTTATTTTAACAACCCAAGCAAAATACCAAAAGCATGATTCTTTCATTTAATATTGCAAATTTTTAGATACTTCAATTGTATAACTTTTATTTGAGAAGGCTATTGAACGAGTTAACTGAGGAGTGCAGTACTTTTAACTTAGGTTCCTGCACCCTCTATTAAACTAAACCTAGGGGGTTGAAATACTTTTATATAATTTCTTTCAACACCAAAATAGAAAATAAAATACTAACCAAATCATCCATACCAGCATTCTCGCTAATAAATATATTCTCTCCAATAATTACATTCATACTATAAGACGCTTCGCTAACAAATACCTACTAATAAAAAATAAATTTTCGCCAATAAATACACTCACACTTATTAAAAAACCGTTCATCCTAATAAATACATTCGCGCTAATAAATCAATAAAAATTTACATTATAGTAAGTTTTTACAAGAAATCATGTATTTAAAATTAAACTTTCAGTCTGATATTTATCACTCTATAAATTATTTTTTTAATACATACACTTCTCTTCATAAGATACAAAATTGAAAAGATAACTCTATTGTAGGTTATCAAAAATTACGTTATGCTTTACTACAAAATAAATATTTTAGACAAAGGTAAGAAATTTTACAACTGACATTAATAAAGTTGAGCATAACCACACATTAGTAGAAATAATGTATATAAATCGATTAACTGAAGATATGATAAATAACTTACAACTTGTTTCTGCAAAAATGGGTTAGTGGTTACAAAAATAGTAATTATTCGATATCGTTGCAAAATACAAATACTTTGTTTCTGTACATATGAGACAGTTTTTACTTTCTTATTTCTTTCAATGTCGGAGCGTTTCCAATGTTTATGTTTGGGAGAAAAAAAAATAATAAAGTAAGAATATTTTAATTTTTACATATTTTTATTAGATTATTATGGAATAATATAGATCGCATTCTCTTTGGTTCATAATCATTGAAGTACACAAATTTAAAAAAAAAAATTGTTTGGAACATTCAAGATTCTTTTACACTAATTAACAATTAATAATGACAAATTTACTTTAATCTTGAACGTAAAATAAAATAAAAGTGATAGGTATTTATGTGTGTAGATAGTTTAAGAAGTTTAAAGAAAATTTTTGCAAGCATTTTCAAGAAAATAACGAAAAACTGAATAAACATTCAGTCGAACTACTGGTTCATATATTTTGCCAGAAACCGCCATGTCAGATGCGATAGAGACATTTAATATCAAGTTAGAGCTTGCTACGATTTTTCGATTTTTGAGATATTTCTCTTTCGCTCACACACACACAAAATTATTGTGGTGGTTGGTTCCGCAGAGCTGGAAAGCATCAGAGACAGTTTCCGTGGTAGCCTGCTTCATTTTGTGGTCATCGACCGGTTTCGGGCGTTCGCCCATTTTCAGGATGCGTTTTTTTTTTTTTTTTTTTTCTACGGTTCTGTACCGCGACCATTCTTGATCTACTGTACCCCCCTCTGGTGCCTAAGATGAGCTAGCTCATCTATAGCACCCTCTCCAGGTTTAACTCCCTGAGAAATCTCAGGATCCTCGAAGGTTCTAGGGTAGGTATTTCTTCCTCCCCTATCTGGTAACAGCCCAGACTACTAAATCTTCTTTGAATGACGGCATCACAGTCCGTGAGGAGGTGTATCGGAGTTTCCTCCGCCTCTCCACAGAATCTGCATATGCCGTCACCTACTAGGCCAAGCTTTCTCAGGTGCCCCCTGAGTCTGCAATGCCCCGTAAGGAATCCCGTAAGAATACGGATCCTATTCTTACTCAGACTGATGAAGGCTTTCGACCTTTCCTGGTTATAACCGCCCAGACAGACCTTGGCCTGCCTCAGTCCCGGGATGGTGTTCCAGAGACGAGCTCTTTTAGCCACCTCCTCCTTCTTGATTTCTTCTAGAAATACTTGGTCACTGACTCCACAAAAGGGCTCTGGCCCAATAAGAGGAGATACAGCGCCTTCCTTTGCCAGGGCGTCAGCTGCCTCATTACCTTCCACGCCGACATGTCCCGGCACCCAATGCAGGGTAACTTTATTGCTCCTGCCTAGTTCATTAAGTTTGCCTAGGCAATCCCATACCATTTTAGAACTGAGTACGTAAGAGCTCAGTGCTTTAATGGCCGCCTGACTGTCGGATAGGATAACTATCTCCTGATTCCGATATCCCCGATCGAGGTTCAACTGAGCGCACCTTCCAATAGCGTAGATTTCCGCCTGGAAGATGCTAGGAAACTTGCCCATGGGTTCTGAGTGTTTGATTCTAGGCCCAAACACCCCTGCCCCGGTTCCTTCGAGGGTCTTAGACCCATCTGTGTACCACTTAATGGCATGCTTGCTGATACTGTCCAGGGCGGATCCATCGCTCCACTCTCCTTTCGTACTTAGCTTCGTAGAAAAATTCCTAACGAAGCTATATTTCTTAGTCATGCTATCTCTAGGAAAGTCCCAGGGGTGGGAGCCTACAGAAGGAGGCATTCCCCCCAGCCAACATCCCCCCATGCCCTCCCTAGAGATTCTGAGGAGGGCTCCCTTCGCCGCTCGCTCCACCACTAGGTGGAGCGGTGTGAGATTGAGAATAATCTCAATCCCGGCTGTAGGGCACGTCCTCATGGCTCCCGTCGTGCATAGGCACGCAAGGCGCTGTACTTTGTCAAGAGTCTTCTTGACCTTCTCGAGCTTCGCTCTGCTGTACCACGCTACTGCGCCATAGGTGATAATAGGTCTCACCATCATAGTGTACATCCAAATAAGAATTCGAGGAGAGCATCCCCAGGACTTGCCCGCCACCCTCCTACACACCATGAGAGCGTTATTCAGGATGCGTTATTCAGACAGTGTGACAACGCAGACTTGCACAGAGCAGAGTAGTTTTCACAGAACAGTTTTTGGTGAAAACTACTCTGCTCTGTGCAAGTCTGTGTTGTCACACTGTCTAAGTAACGCATCCTGAAGATGGGCGAACGCCCGAAACCAGTCGATGACCACAAAATGAAGCAGGCTTCCACGGAAAATGTCTCTGACACAAAATTATATTCGGATTGAGAACGATGTAATTGTGTTTCTAGCGAGGACTTACTTTCGAAAACCAAGTATTTACATTCATTTTAGCAAAAGAGAGTAATATTTTTATCTAAATCCTCATCCGGCTTTTCTAATTCCAAATCTTAAAAGTATTGTAACTGAGAGTTACATCCGGAAGTCCTAGTGTGAGAATGACCCGAATCAAGCAATCTTAGTCATTAATCGCATACTTTTTATGAAGACATCCTGTTAAAGGGCGAGCGCCAAATTGGTCGATTACATTAGGGCGAGGTAAGCAAGTGATTTTTTTTTTTCTAAAGCCTTGATAAATGGACGCCCCTTCCAGAAATCCAACTGGCCTATTAAAATTTGAATTTCCTACGAATTTTCGTTCTCCATTTTTTTTTTTTGCGCTGCAGTTTTTATAAACATATACTACCAATATAATCAACAAACTAAACATTGTTTCATATAAACTCAATTTCCAAATCTGATATGGTCACATTATATGCATTTACAACAGTAAGAAAAGTAAAAATGCGATTGGTAGAATTTCACAATTAAGCGATCATTTCAATTGTTATTAAAAATCTGGTGTGAAACACTCACACGACTTTCCCTTACACTAATTAACTTTTCAAACTGTAATATATAACACTTCTCCTTATTGTAATTTATTTGTTTAATCGAAGCCTCTACACTGCAAAAGCGGTAGAAGAGGATGGGTTATATATGTATGTATGTTGTTTAATTGCACTAATAATTACTTCATTTCCATCTCTTTTTTATGTTGTTGCGAGAAACTAGATTTTGATTGAATTTTCTCATGCCTAGATTTCAAACTTTATACTTGTACACTTTCAATTGGATAGGTATATTACTGATGGTCTTTTGAAGGATCATCCACTCCATCCAAACCAACATGCTTATGCAGTAGGAAAATCGACAGAGACTGCTTTACATTATCTGGTCGGTAGGATAGAATCTGCTCTAGGCACAAAGGAATATGCTTTAGGGTGCTTCTTTGATGTTGAAGGGGTATTTGACAGAGTATCGTTTGATGCTCTTGAAGATTCCCTAGGTCGAAAAAGTATACAATCAGTTTTAATTAACTGGATAGGTATTTATTTAAAGAGTAGAGTTATACAGGCTTCTGTAGGCATGCGCACTGTGGTTGTGGGAGCGGGGAGAGGACGTCCTCGAGGTGGTTGTCTCTCACCAAAGCTATGGTGTGCTGTCATAGATGAACTGTTAACCAGGATGAATTCATCAGGATTCTATGTACAGGCATATGCCGATGATGGTGTTATTTTATTGGTGGAGCGATGGTCTGACTACTATCTTAGACTTAATGCAAAGTGCCCTCAACATGGTATATGATTGGACTCAGGATAAGGGTTCTCTCAATTAATCCCAGTAAGACCCAGGTGATTTTATTTACTAATAGGAGGAAGATCGTAGGATTAAAACCTCCTAGGTTATTAGGAACTTCTGTTTAGATTTGCAAATCGGTGAAGTTTCTTGGGGTGGTTCTTCTTCAGTAAATTAAACTGGTCGGAACATGTTAAGGCACAGAATCAAAAGGCAATTATTGAGCAGTGTCGAAGAATCGTAGGTAAAAAGTTGGGGGATTACTCCCAAGATGATGTTTTGGATTTATGGTATGGTTATTCACGGAGCGCTCTCAGGCATCTGGTTGGACCTCTTACTGGACATTGTGGATTAAGGAGACATCTCTACATAATGGGGCTCATGCCGTATCCATTTTGTTAGAGTCTGTGAGACTGAGAAGGAAACGCCCATCCATCTTATGACTGATTGCTTGGGTTGTGAGGAAATTAGATTCAGGACCTTTGGTCGGAATAGGATGTCTGTGGAAGAGCTTGAACTATTTCCGCTTAAGGTTATTATACGATTTATTTGGACTGCGGTGAATCTTAGATGGATTAGATCCGGGTCTGGATTTTTGTTCTAGACCCGGTTTGTTGTTGTTTTTCTTCGGGTAGCTATATGGGTCCAGTGAGGCTTTGGGTAGCATAGTTTCCCACCCACAGACAAATAATAATAATACTCTTTCAATACTCTGTGGACTGTGCCACAAACATAAAATTAAGGGCAGTATAATGAAAAGCTAAAAATTGAAAACTTTTTGTGTGTGTTGAACATAAATTTTATTTTACTCCACTAGTATAAACGTCCAAATACAAAATGTCGGATCTTGCATTCGTCTAATTCTCTTTTGCCTATTTTCTCAACAATGGAATGAAAATTCTGAGTTTTTTCTTTATTCCTCACTAAATGTATAAAATGATAAATATTATGTTAGAAATAATTTCATTTTTTGAATTTTTTCATAAAAGATTTTTATTGCACAATAATTTGATAATTTATAAAATACCTACGTAAAGAAAATTAGTAAAAAAAAATCTAATCTTAATTTTTCATAGAAATAATTGGTATAAATAAATAACCAATTACAATGTAGAAGTGAAGGTGATAAAAAGTGGGCTTGTAATTTAGGCCAATCAGAAATTTAGAATTATTATGTTGACCAAGCCCTCATTTAACATCTTCGCTTCTACAATGTGATTGGCTAATTATTTATAGCTAATTATTTCTATGAAAAAACTAGTTTAGAATTTTTTTTACTAATTTTTCCTCCGTAGGTATTTTATAAATTATCAAATTATGCTATAAAGATTTTTTATATAAAAATGCAAAAAAAATTCAATTTATTTATAATATACTATTTACTTTTTTAATTGTAATTAATGTTAGCTATTAAGAAAAAATTTAGCATTTTCATTCCTTTGTTAAAAGAAAAAGCAAAAGAGAATTAAGCGGAAATGCAAAATCCATTATTAGGCGGGGAATTAGGTGGAAAGTCAAAAAAGATCCAATGAAAGTCCGCCATTTTGTATTTGGCCATTTATACTAGCGGGACAAAATAAAATTGATGTTAAACACCCATAAAAATTTCTCAAAGCAATTCATAATATTTAGTTTAAAAAAAACTTTTGTTTGATCTGGAGTTAATAGCTATTCATTATTTTGTCCTTCATTTTTACTTTCTCTTACTCCTAGTAAGAGGAAGTATTGTAATCGTGTCAAATTTTCGATATCGAGTTTTCACCGGAAATATCCGTTTTGAGGTCCCCTGAGTCCAAAAAAGTGGTTTTTAGCAAATGATCTGTGCGTGCGTGCGTGCGTGTGTGTGTGTGTGTGTGTGTGTGTGTATGCGAACAGCATAGCTCAAAAACGAAAAACCGTAGAAAGTTGAAACTTTATATTCCGTTTAGGTATTACCATGGGATCTGAGTGTGCGTTATCTGTCAAAATTCCTCAACCGGAAGTACCACTTTACTAGTTGACTTTTTTACTTTTTTGCGTTTTTCTCAAAAATGGTTCAAAGGATTTTCTTTAAACTTGATACATCAACTACATATACAAGGAGCTACAACTTTTATTTGAAACATTTCTCTGGGAAAAATGATTTAAGGGCCCTTCTGGGGGAGGGGTAGGGTTAGATTACCCTCTAAAGTGCTATTTCAGGTTATTACACAATTCGGTCATTTAAATAATGTTAATTAGAATTAAATATGTTGTTGAAATTCCGAGTTTGAGAAAAATCGGAAAACCGGAAGTGCTTTTGTTTTAACACTTTACTAAATATGATTTGTCACTTTTTCGCGATTTTGAAAACATGGCCCCGACGATTTTCTTGAAACTACACATATAAATTAAACATTCAAAGATCTACAACTTTATATAAAACATTTCTCTGGGAAAATTCATTTACGGGCACTTTTAGGAGAGGGGTAGGGTTACAGCTTCCTCTAAAGTGGTATCATACTTGATTATACAACTCTATCATCCAAATGAAATTAATTAGAAATAAATAGTTGGCTAAAATTCCGGGTGTGAAGAAAATCAGTAAGCTAGAAGTGCCCTTTTACTGAATAGTTTTTTCAATTTTCGATAAATTTCATTAAATTTGGTGCACAAACTGTAAAATTTGTCAATTATAATTTTGAGAACTGAAGTAAGAGAAAGTTGTGTGAGTGTTTCACACCAGATTTTTTTAATGTATGTGACGGAGTTATCATATTGAAAGATTAGTTCGAAAAACTTCCGACTGTGTCACTATGTAAATTGGAGTAAGATTAAGTCTTGTAAGTGTTTCACACCAGATTTTGTTACTAATTTTCCATTCGTAGTTATTTTATAAATTATCAAATTGTGCAATAAATTTTGTTTATAGAAAAAAACAGTCATTTTAAGATATTATTTCCTGTTTTATATAATTAATGTAAGCTATAAAGTAAAAATTCAGAATTTTCTTTCTATTGTTGAAAAATATAGCAAAAGAGAATTAGGCGAAATGCAAGATCCGCCATTTTGTACATGAAAGATCCGCCGTGTTTATACTAGTGGGGCAAAATAAAATTGATGTTAAACACCACAAAAATTTCTCCAAGCAATTATTAATTTTCAGTTAAAAACTTTTTAGACTTGGAGTTTGTAGCTATTCATTAATTGTCCTTAATTTTATATAAGTGGGATGGCGTAGTCCACAAAGTATTGAAGAAGTGCTATAAAAGATAGAAATCCACGCACGAAAGTTGAATCAAAATCTGGTTCTCCCAACAGTATAAAAAAACTGAAAAGCCTATTCATTAAAGTGGCACTTCCGGTCAACCAATTTCTTCAAACTGGGAATTTTAACAACTTATATAAATCTATTTAATATTATTGAATGGTATGGCACATTATTGAAATAGTTGGAGGAAAATCTAACCCCACTCCTCCCCTAAAAGTGCCCTTAAATGAATTTTCCCGGAGAAATGTTTCAAATAAAAGTTGGAGCTCTTTGTATGCCGTTTTTTGAAAATATTACAAAAAACTGAAGAAAAAAAAAAAAATTCAGTAAAGTGGCACTTCCGGTTAATGGATTTTGCCCGAAATCTTCGTGTCTGATGCGGTGGTAGTACCTAAACGGAATACCAAGTTTGAGCTTCATGAAACGTTTTGTTTTGGACACACACACATATACAGACAGACCCTTTTCTAAAAACCACTTTTTTGGACTACGGGGACGATCGCTTTGTAAAAGAAAGTAAAAATACGAGATCAATTTAAAAAAACTATTTATAATTAGAATTAAACCATAAATTACTTGGCTAAGTCGGCAATAATGAAGTAGTTACTTTCTAAATTTCTGTAACCAATTGCCAATTCATTGTAAATCATTTAGCCATGGTAGTATAATTTGATTGGTCTCAGATCTTGTTAATGTTTTAATTTAATGTAATCTACAATTTAAGGAATATATTAATTACTGTTACGTGATTTTTAGCAAGATGGTTTTGGATGGTTTTCTTGGATGGTTTTGGTTTGTTGTTACTATGCTCTTTGATAGTTATTCATGTTTTATCATTAGTTTGCAAACTAATAACAAATAGAATTGAATTTTTTTTTTAAATTATTCTTCCTACTAAATATAATTTTTTTTTTTTTTTAATTTAAGGCGTTTCAACATCTATGGTCATTAGCGCCCGGAGTCTTCTCAGAGCACTGCCGGCCTCCGGACAGTGTTCTCTCGCTACATATAATTTGAAAATATATTTGATGAACGGATACGTACAAATGATCCTTTATTAAATAAGTTTAATAGAAGCATTTAGTCTATGAGGGACCCAGTTTTGTACCACTAATGAGAGATATTGAAAAATCTGTTGCTGAATGCAACTCGGGAGAGATGAAATTATTCTTCCTAAGTCAATGTGGCTCTCATTCTCCCATAAAAAAAACACTCCTAAGAAGCGTTCCCTTAAGAGTGTTGCCATCCCAAATATGCGGAACCTTGTATTAGTGAAATGGGAACACTTCCTCGTCACACTTCTGACACAAAGGATTACCAATTTTATGTAACTAAACGGCTATCGAAAAGTGTCCGGTCAATATACATACCTATCACAATTCTCAATTGTATCCTACTCAGGGAGAGAAGAAACTTTAAGTCTTCCTGTATTAATCCTTTTATAAATCTCTGGAGCAAAATTCTGTGTCTCTCCAGTTCAATTGTATCCTACTCGAGAAGAAACTTTAACTCTTCCTGTATTAATCCTTTTATAAATCTTTGGAGCATAATTCCGTGTCTCTCCAGTGCTTCTCCAGTTCCTATTCCTCCATTGTTTTAATGATGGCTAATGCTGGTTAAATTGCTTGATGACGGCTATTGTTGCCTCGGGACCGCAAAATGATAGTGAGGATCCCACTTTAGCCAACTCGTCTGCCCTCATATGCCCAGGTATCCATAAAAGCTTTACTCAGCTCCTCTGAGCGAGGCCAATAAGTCTTCACCTACATTCACCCATTAACTTAAAGCTTCTAGCACGGCTTATCCAAAGCCATTAGTGCTGCTTGACTATCAGAAAATGCTAGCCTCTTTAACTTTTTTCTGCCAATCTTCCATCATACAACAGCATTCAATGATACCAATGATTTCAGCCTGGAAAACAGTGGTCATACCCTCTAAAGCTACAGATCTTTCTTTCTGTCTGGAGCCATCAGAGAAACATCAATTGATGGCATTGCTTTTCTCCAGTAGCCCTTTGAGAGTGTGCTCTCCCATTCTGCTATACACTGATCTTATAACCTCTCTCGAAACCCCACTTCTTACACGTGTCATCAATTTTGGAGAGAAGAAATTTATTTGTTTTTCTTATCTTGTCCTCAATGTTAGTATGCCCTTCCATCAAAGTTCTTATCCGCTCTACTTTGCATCTCATCCTGAGATGACCTTTCATTCTTCTCCTATCCTTCTTCACTCTTTTCAAGAGCTTGAACACACTGTTGAACATCTGTTCACTTTTTAGGCTCTCGCAGAAAGTCCTTCATGATTCTCTTTTCCTCCTCCTGATCTCCCTTCCTTTCGTACTCACTCTTTGCTAATTTGAATGTTCTCAGTCTTCATCCTAGCCCATGATTTCAACCGCCTCAGTTGTTTATTTAACACGGTTAAATTTGCAGTTCACGGTTGTTCTCTCTTGTACTCAAGATACGAATCTGTAAAAGCTTCTAATAATAAATTATTAATTCTGTTTGACCTAGATCCCTGTGATGTAGATCCTCATCCTCAATGAGCGAGTTGGCCAGACCAGCTCCACCGTCACAGCTAGGATCGTGGAAAATTTATCCCAGTTCATACTCCTTGGATTCCTAAATCTCTTTGCATTCCCCTTCGCAAAAGTGGGTGATTCTAATGCCTCCATGATCAGCCTACTCAACGCTTCTCCTGTCTTGACCGAAACTGCCGTCAAATTTCTAGAACAAAACTCTTTCAACATTGGACTCAAACTTTTAGACCACTAAAACACAAGTTTGCCACTAGACGCCTGATGCAACAAAGAGATATTTAACTAAAAATGACAATAAAAACAGGTAACCTATTATGTAATCAATTAAATGTTGGTCGATTTAGATGACATTAAAACATTTTTCACAAAAATAAAGTTGCATAATATAAATGACTGAGATAAAGCTGTACTGCATTTCTTGCTATTATTTCATTGTTTTCTTTAAATAATTCCAAATTATACAATAAAATTATTTATTGTTTGACTGATTCGATAATTGTTGTATATAATTGGAAAAATAAATTAAATTCAAATAAAATGGGTGAATAAAATCTATGTGCCTTTTTCGTTTAAGTAAAACAAGAAAATATGTAATCAAAACCAGCGAATATTTGCTAGCCATTTACTTTTTATCTGTCACTTCATTTATTAGTAAATTACTTACAATTTTTAATGAACGAACTATACGTGAATAGAAAGTTGGCTATTTTTGGTAATCGAACAGTTGGTATCCTGAACAATTGGAAATAGAGAAGCTATTTAGAATCAAAATGTACTGTTCAAGTTTGTTATAAAAATGTAAAGAGGAAATCTCCACTGTCGTTCTAAGGTCCTACCATTTTCTGATGGTTCCATAAGCAGAAAATCCCCATACAACCCGAAGAAACTTTCTTGGGAGATTTGGGATTACCTCAACCTTAGCTAGAGCCGGTTGGTCATATGAACAAATTCGCTCCAAACTCACTGGCAAAATTCATATACAATGTACCTACATTCTTACGATCTAAGTAATAATTTCTTTTAGTTCACTATGTGAACAGCTAGCTAGTTAAAATATAAATTCTTGTTCTTTCATGTCTTACACCAGAGCCGCTACTTGTACTCTAATCGCTCGCGAGATTATAGTGACATGAAACATCATATCAATAGGATGATAGAGGCTAGTAAATTGGAGGTAAGCGGTAAGAAAGATCAGTCTTATCCCCAAAACCTAACCAGGACGGAATGGGCAGATGTCCATCAGAGCCAGGAGCGCTATGGAGAACAAAGGCTTTGCATGGCCAGTACCTCGCCGCCCTCGACAATGACGCAATAGACAAAGAGGCATTTGTGACCTGGCTCCGGCATGAGCGCCTTTTTTCGGACACCATTTCCATTGTGTAGTGAGTAATATATCGCGGCCCAATGTGTATTTTTTAATAGTTATATTTAGCAATATATTAACTTCTATATTGTTATCTCTATGTTTGTTTTTAGTAAATACAGACATTGCGACCTATTAGGAATAAATTTATCTTTCCAAGACGCATACATTTAAAAAAAAGGTATATGAGATATTTCATCTTTAAGATCTAAAATATTTGACAAGTTTTTATATTCCTTACGAAATTACATATTTTTATTTCTTATATTTTTTTATACTTAACTGCTTTCTAGGAATACTGAATTGCAACATTCCAAATATTAATCTTCATAAAGATTTGTTTAGTGTTGTAAAAATGTTTTTATATCTTATCTCATTCAAACAACTTTTATTTTTCTATTTTTTTTTAAATAATATTTTTCATATTTTATTTCCATATTGGTTTGTTTATATTGTAGCAGCTGCGAATTTAAAAGAGCTAATTAATTCTATTTTTCCATTCATGTCTTACTGTATTATTGTTATATTATTATTTGTAAACAGTAAATTCATTACATACGGAGATTGCTTTTAGACTAAAAATGAATGAAGATAAGAACAAACAAATCAATAATGCGCTGTCCAAATGGATGAATGGAATTAAACAAAGCTGTTTACTAGAAATTAATGAAACAAAATTAAATGAACAGTTGGTGGCATCTTAACTAGTTTATTGTGTGAATTATAAATGACTAAAAGCTTAGTAAAAAAAACACATTATTAAGTAAATTGTATTAAAAGTTTAAATTAAGAAATTAGACGATGAAAGAAAAACATGAATGAATAACAATAAGAATATTCATAAAACAAAAACAAAATAAAACAATATTTACAAAAAAAGAAGCAATTTAGTTTCTCCTTTTCTTTTCTTTAAACTATTTCTTTTTCCTTTATTTACTTCTTTCGTTTTCTATGTTTTTGTTTTTTTTTATTAGCTGCTCACATACTACAAAAGATCGAATTCTCAAAGAGTTCAACAAGAAGTTATAAACATTAAACCTCTATACAAAGTCAACAAGAACATCAACTGTTTGAGACAGATTGCTAAATATTTATTTAGAAATGGCTTATAAAATGTTTTTATATTGTAGCAAATAGGGTGGCTTTAAAGTAGACTTTTTTTAAAAAATTTTAAGGATTTATTAAAAAATATATTCCCAAACTTTAAGATCGGAAAAGAATTACAAATTAAGGAGAAACTTAACTTTTATATGAAAATTCAAAAAGGCTATTTTTATTTGAAAAAAAATATATATATATTTGTGATATTAGGTAAATAATCGTTCATATTGTTTTTAGTTTTTATTATATATTCTTTACAAAGGTAAATAGTTAATAACTGAATCTACCTTAATATTCGAAGTGGATAGATTTTTAATCTATATTTTAACTCAGAAGTACTCAGACAGTTTGTAGAAGTACTTGAAATTTAAAGTATTGTTATAATAAATTTCAATTTTATTTACTTCTTCTTTTTGTTTATTTTTTCAAAATCCAACGTACATTCATTTTACCTAACAAATTTTCATTTACGATGAAATATGGATTAACTTTGACCACTTTATAGGCTTCTCCAACGCTGATGGAGATTAATTTATAATAGCCGAACGGTTATTTTGTTTTAGTGAAGAGGTATAAAAAAATTCTTAGGCAAAATCAGACTTTACCACTTTTTGCAGTGTATTAGCTTTAGGATCCCTTACGATATAACTATTTTTAGACGGACTAAGATGCTTGTAATATCACTTTAATGTTCGTTTTAGTATTGTAACAGTACATTATTGGCATTGTTAGTAGCGTCTTTTTAGCCAGTACTGGCGCGTTCATTAATTATAATTTTTTTTCAAACATATAGTTATTTTAATTATTGCAATGTAGGGCAGAGACAAAACATACAATTTTAAGAATATTAAGAAAGCGTAGGTGAATAAAAAGAAACTAGATTAAAAATAAATAATTATATCGATTTATAAAATACTAATTTTAACTCATTTCTTTTAATTAATACTCCGTCGCAAGTGGATTGTACAACATATTCACTAAAATATTGAAAAAATCAAACACACTTATAACGCTCTTATATTTTTTTGAGCTTCAGACTTGATTTGTCAATAGGTTGTTAGGTTCGGATTTCTCTTCCTAATAAACAGAAAACGAGCTTCTTCTAAGCGGTGCTAACAAGACCATAAAAACAAAGTCCTACAAAAATGACCTCAGAAAAGTGCAATTTAATTCAATTTAAGCAGTGTCACTTTTTACTAAAAGTTATTTGTTCATAGAACTAGATAATGGATCATCTTTTTATGGCTACGGGTGAACACTTCATTTATTCTTCAGTTTGTGATTGTCGGCCTTATTCTACAGAACAATGACGATTAATGACCTTATAAGTGACCACAGACTTCTCGATTAATAAACTCAAAAATAGAGTTCTTGGTTTCTCCCAAGGGAGCTTTTCCATTGCCAAGCAGCAACAGCCCCAAACATGTCACCATTATATCTTTTTTCGTATTTTGCTGCAATGTTATAAATGGAAACCAGAAATAAGAAAATAGATTTTTTTTAGGTCAAGTATCATTTGTGAAATAGGAGGGATATTAAGTTAATAGCAAAAAATGGTTTCATTCACAGAATACGAAGATTGATTACATTAGGATATGGTTTCTTTGTAAAAAAATAAAATACAATAAATAAATAACGTACCCTAACTGATATATTGAATGATCCAAGTAATATAGCTGAACTTTTCCATTGTGATCATTTTTTTAATAAGTGCACAGACATTCCTGCATCCAGTGGAATACATTAGAGTGTAACTGCCCATATCAGTGGAACTTAATTATCTAAAAAAAAAAAAAAATTGTCACATTATAATTGTCAATTACATTAAATAATTATAATGTAATTGTTTCTACTCTGTTTCTTGGGCTTGAAAGAGAGCATACAATATCACTTGGTTCTTGGTTTCTATAGATAATTTTTTTATTTTCATGCTATTTGCATTTATAATACAATGCAATATGATACGCCCTCTTTAAATAATTGTTTACTATAGAAAGTGAAATGATAATAAAAATAATTATTAACCTAGTTATCATCTCCTAATTAATTATTATACTATCATTAAATAGAATACTGTCAGTATGGAAAACAAAATTGTGAATATCTTCGTTTTCATGAGCTTTCCCCATGGAGCCTTGCACATTCGAATGACATCAAATTTTCTTGAATTTGGAAATTTAATAATTTTTTCTTTACAATTTTTCGTATCTTCTCGAAAAATGCTCCATCGATTTTTTTTTTTTTTTTTGCAAACGCGTATATTACCCAATAGGGGAGGTTACGCGTCTGAGTGGAGGTTAACCAACAAGAAAATGTAAGAACAAATTAAGCATAGCATTTTTAATGTATAGGAAATCGCTATACTTGTTTTCGAGAAAAAATCCAAAAACTCAGGAACCTATTATGAACAGTTACACTTTCGGTTAACCGATTTTCTTCAAATTTGGAATACTTCTAATGTATATTACTATATAAGTGGTAGAACTACATAGTATATTGAATATAGCAAAGCTTAACGTTTACTTTCCTCCAGAACACCCAAAAAAATCAATTTTCTCGTGGAAAAAGTTTCAAATAAAAGTGATAGGGATTCATTTGGCTAGATAGTATACGAAGTTTAAAGAAAATCGTTGGAGTCGTTTTCGAGAAAATATCGAATAATCGAAAAAAAAAATACATTCAGTGAAGAAGCAGTTTCGGTTGATGGATTTTGTTAAAAAACCTTCATGTCAGATGCCTGGGTAGAATACATGTTTGAGCTTCTTGCGATATTTCGTTTTTGTTACATTTTGCACATACACACTGTTCGCTAATAACACTTTTTTATTCCTATTCAGGAGTCGTCAAAATTTGCATTTTCGATGAAAACTGAAATTTCGATAATTTAACATGTTTGCAACACTTCCTCTCACTTGGAGTAAGAAAAGTATTCCAATTTATTAAAAACCTGCATTTTTAAGGTATTAAGGTAAGGGAACAAATTACTAGCCTATTAGCTCGTAAAACAGGCAACGAATATTACATTTAACACAAACAAAACTCTTTAAATTCTTGTTAGATACATGTAAACTAGTTTGCATCTAGAGAAATTTATTTGTCTCTCATTAATTAAAAATTATGTTGAAAGTAAATTTTCACTTTAGCTCTAGAATCGTCATTTATTCGGATAGCCAGGCTGTGGATGCGGGCAATTGACTCGTGGAAGGTGAGCTCAAGGCTGATGTGGGATTGCCTAGGTGCGCTCAGGGAAATTAGTAGCCACAATAGGGTTTTCCTGGTCTGGGTACCTGGGCATTCGGGTCACAGTGGCAATATGGCGGCGGATCGCCTCGCCCGGGAGGGTTGCATCGGAACCCTTATCGGTCCTGAACCATTCTGCGGCGTCGCAAGTTTCCTCAGGAGTGCATCCATTAGGACATGGATGCACGATCAATCAAGAGAATGGTGCTTAAAACCCTAGGCCAAAGGCAGGCGAAAACGTTCATTCATAGCTACTCGCCCAGACTAACTGCAGAACTACTCCAATTAGGCCGGGTGGCCATTAGGATAGCAGTTGGCGTTCTCACTGACCATTGTAGACTTAATAAGCACATGCACCGCATATGCCTAGCAAGTAGTGTAGGTAGTTGTCAAGAAAAAGAGGAAACAGCACTGTACGTTCTGTGTCAGTTCGAGGGGCTTGGATGGCTGTTTCGCCTCTTTGGAGAGGAGAAGCTGATGCCTGCAAGCCTCAGCAGGGTCCCCTCTCGGGACTATTAAGTCTATTAAGGCAGACAGGACTCGAGAGGGTGCTCTGATGGGAGGTGCTCTTAACCGACCACCTAGGAGCCTCCTTAGATTCCAAAGTTCAAATAAATGACCGGACTGGGGAGATGTCTCCAACTTAGGGGGTGCCACAATAGAACCTTGGGGTCGCGTTGGAGCAGGCTGAAGAGCCAATCCCCCCACAGAATCTATTCTAATCTAAATTTCCACTTAGCAGATGTTTTTCACAAAGAATAACAAATCATTTCCACTTTAACACGTTGTCCAATTTGACGGTTAAATACGATCATCCGAACCCAGATAGTAGAAGAAGGGAACCACGAATAGATCTTCTAAATCGCAGTAATTTGCTTTATTCCTTCTCTCCACACATTTACATCGAGTTTATATAAATATCTGTTAATGATTAGTTATTTATGTACGTTCTCTTTGTTATAACAATTCTTTGATTAAGTGGTTCCTCTTGAAAGGATCAAATTACCTATTCGATTACGATAATTTGTTGACATATAAGAAATACATACAGTTACTTATTAGAGATGTAATTTGGAATGTCATTGTTAGATTATTCAGTGAGATATATTTCAATAGTTCACTAAATATTTAATATTAAGTGATGATGAAATACTAGAAAAAATTTAATGGAATAACCGAGGGTAGAAATTACTTATCGATTTACTGTTCGTATTTGTTGGTTTAAGTTAATTAATTATTTCAAACCAAACCTAACCTAACCTAACCATTCATTTAAAAATAAATGATATTGAAACATTTATGTGTATTTCAATTTTTATGTTTATGTTATACGTATTTTATGATCATTTTCAATTCACTCCATTTTTATTATAAACAGACCCATAAAGTCTTAGAGAGCTGGTTTTGGTCATTCCTCACGCACGAATTAATAATATTTATTAATATGTTTATATTAATTATTATAATATAATTACAATTTTATTCAGAAATATTCATACAAAACATGGAAGAGACTTACGTACCAAAACTGAAAGAGGAGTTCGGGGTAACATTTTATGCCACCTTTCATAGATAAATTGTTACATTACCTTAACAACATAAACCACAAAAATAAAATTCACGCACGAAAAAAAATTAACAACACCCTCAACTTCTTAGACATAAAAGTCACAATAAACTGGGATACGAAATACACAGAAAACCAACCACCACCGATACAATCATACCACACAATTCCAACCATCCTACCCAACACAAACTAGCTGCACTGAGACATCTGACGAGGAGACAAATGTACACCCCTCACTACCGGAACCACGAACAAGAATTACAGGCAATCTACAACATAACTAAGAACAATGGGTACAATGCGATGTTGTTAATAAACTCCTCAAAAACAAAACACCACCGGAATAGGAATGCAAAGAACCAACAGACAAATTTGCCAAATTCACATACATCGGAAACCACACGTTCAAACTCAAGAACTTTTTTAAAAAGCTGGGCATTAAGACAGCCTTCAGAACTAACAATAAATTTGGCAACAAAATCCGCTCTCATGCTGAAACTACTGACGTATATGACAGCAGGGGGGTTTATGAATAAAAATGCCCGGACTGTTGCAATATGTACGTTGGCCAGACAGGCAGAAAAATGAGGGAAAGATTTGACGAACACATCAGATCATACAAGTGGGACAAAACTGACTCAAATTATGTCAATCACCTAAACACGAACAAACACAAACCCGATGACATCTCCACCACGATAAAATTATTACACCCACGCAAAAAAGGATGACGACTAGACGTACTAGAACAACTTGAAATATATAAACACAAGACATGAACCCTTATAAACGAACAGACAAAATTCGCAAGTGAACAACTATTGAAAGCCATCTTCCCACAATAACATAAAACACCACACTACTCACCTGAACCACGTAGTATTTAAGTTTAAAAACCAAATAGATTTTAGTTTTAGTTTTAAATCTGCTAGGTTTCTGTACATATGAATCATAACTCCCTTTAAGGTGTACATATGTGAATAATGTATGCAAGTCGAGAAAATAAAATATTAATGCGGAATGTACGTTACATTTAAGCTTGGTTAACAAACTTATATAATTTTTTCAATTACATATTTGTTAAAAGCCTGTAAGTCTAGACTTGTTATATTTAGGCATGTAATATTCAAGTATATATGCGTGCGTGGAATATGAAAGGTGAAATGCGAAATATGTTGTGTTATCAAACAACTTGCTTATATAGATTGATTGATGTTGTTTATTGTTTATTTGTTTAACAAAATATTTATTTATTTATCTATACTACCTTATGATTATTCAACTAGAATTTTATCATTACTGGTCAGTGACTATTTCACGGCAGCCCACGGCTGACACAGTGTTATTTCGCGCTGTTATAAATAAATAAATATAAGATAGTATGGATAACTAATTATAAAGTAAATCTCCTTCAAAAAACAGTTTAAGATATACACCACCACGGGTTGGATATTCCCATTTTTAAAGGGTACAATATGCCCTCTTTAAAGACCGAAACATGTGTTTTTTTCCCATTCAGGTACCATCCCTTCCCGCCCCTCGTAACCTAGTTAGGCCCCCAACAAAAACATTTAAAGACCAGGTAATATATCAACTAAGTTTGTTCTGTGCAAATCTATGTTATCACAATGTTTGGCAAATGCATCCTGATGATAGGCGAACGCCCGAAACCGGTTGATGACCACAAAAAGATGCAGGCTATCACGGATAATAATAATAAGAATTTGGGGATTGAAAGAAATTTTATAAATTTTCCGTGGGCGGTGGCGGTCGGTGGAGGAGGGCCTTTATGTAAAAAATTTTGAAACTTGTTGCATCCCTTTAAAGAATTTTACCATTAGCATAAATGAGGTAATATAATAATAGTTTTTCCAATGCTTTAGCATCAATAATCTCCCAAAAATCTTTCACTGAAAAAAACTTCCCGACAAAAGCGATAGGTCTTTGCATTCATCGATAATGTAACGAATTTAAGGGAAGGGAATCAGCTAAGTGGTTAGCGTACTGGACGCCAATGACCATCGATGTTGATGCGCCTTAAATTAAAAAAAAAAAAAAAAAAAAAAAAAAAAAAAAAATAATGAAATCTGTCGTTTGTTTTTTTAATGCTTAAAATCATAGAAAACTTAAATAATTTCAGTAAAACCACACTTCCGGATTTTGCTTCAAACACAGAATTTTAACATCGTATTTAATTCTAATCAATATTATTTAGTTGGCAGAATTGTATAATAAACTAAAATAGCACATTAGAGGAAAAAAACATAACCTGCCTCTCCACCGAAAACCACCTTGAATGAATTTTTCCGAAGAAATATTACAAATAAAGTTGTAGCTGTTTGAATAGTCGATACACTAAGTTTACAGAAAATTTGTTGAAGACATTTTTGGAGAAATCAGAGAATACTGAAAAAACTTAATAGAAACGCATTTTCGATCAACTCATTTGGCTTCAAAGTCTGATTTAATACTATTTAGAAATATAGATGATAGAATTGTATGATATACTGAAAGAAAGCACTTTAAAAGAAAACATTATCTCATCCCCTCCCCCTAAAAAACGCCTTATATGAATTTTCCCAGAGAAATATTTAAAAAAAAATAATAATAATTCTTAGTATGCGTAATTAGTATTCCATGTTTAAAGAAAATCGTTGGAATTATTATCGAGAGAAAAAAAAAACCATTCAGTAAAATGGTACTTCCGGTTGAGGAATTTTGAGAGATAAGTTACTGTTAGATCCCATGCTAAACGGAATATCAAGTTTGAACTTTCGTTTTTAAGCTATACTGTTCACTTTCTTAGACTCAGGGGACCTCAAAACCTGTATTTCTGGTAAAAACACGATATCCAAAATTTGTCACGATTACAATACTAGAAGTGAGAAAGTAAAAAAAAAAAATAAGAATGAGCATTCCAACAAAAGTTATACTAAGCAAATTTGCATTTATATCATTATTTCTTTTTAGTTATTCCATTCTGCATTGATTTTATTATTCAGTCAATTCTCTATGGCCAGTTTTTCTTATTCAAAAAATGATTAAGTGATTTTTCATGATAATTGAGTCCATTTAAAAGATATAAAATATGTCTCGATTGAAAGATTTTAGATTCTTTCATCCTTTTTGAAAAATAATATGAGGTCCAAGACTGTGTCAAAGTATGTTTTTTATGTAGATATTTAATTTTTAATAAAAAAGTTTGATACACCGTTAAACTATTAAAGAATTAAACTTCATACTTTTTTTTTGACTAATTATTAACTATTAATAAATTAACTATTAAAAAATTAGACAAATTAAAACTTAATTAAGATTTAAGTAAAAAAGACTAGGTGGTGTATATATAGTGTATTCGCATCGGAAGAATTTGAGAGGAATTGTCTGGAAAACGAATGAAGGGATGTGGAAAATTGGATGTTGCAGGAAGCAGAGATTAGGAGGGTTGTTGGGAAGGATTTTCCCAGTAATGGATTAGCAAGGACCTCTCTCTCAAAGGCGGGCAGCTCGAAAAAAACTGATAAAAGAAGGATTGTTTTGTTCTTCGATGAAAAGGAATTTCGTCCTTGGCTGGGTTTGGAAGGCTACATTATCGCCTGGTAATCATTAGAGATACCGCCAAACCATCTTCAGTTAGTTCTCATATAGTACCATATTGAGGTAGGTCACATCTTGAGTTAGGATCTGTTTGTTTGCGCGCGTACACATGTTTTTTTTTAGTGTATTGCATACATTTCTCCCACATCTTGTAACTACCACTTATAACATCCCTGTACACACATGTTCTTTTCCCGGTCCTACTGAGGATATTTTTAGGTACCTCAACATGCCCCGATCCTTCTCAGTGAACTGCCGACCTCCGGGAAGAGGTTTCCTGTTATAGAGAACTCTGACCATCACCCGACAGTAAGCCGACTTTGTAGAGGTTCTTGGCGTGAAAATCTAAGAGATTCTAAAACTAGTGGTAAATCTCGTTTCTCAAGGTTTTTTTTTTTTTAATTTAAGGCGCGTCAACACTACGATCATTGGCGCCCGGAGCCTTCTCAGTGCACTGCCGGCCTCCCTCCGGACAGTGTTCTCTCGTTACAGACAACCCTGTCCATCACCAGGCAGTGAGCTGTAAGGCTCATAGAAAGAGAAAATTTAAGGGTAGCGCAGCTAGACTCGAACGCAGGTCCTCCGCGTGGGAGTCCAGCTATTCCCTACCCTCTCAAGGCTTATTATTATTATTATTTTATTTCTATAATGATTACTATTATTATTATATTATTAAAGTTTATTTAAAGTAAACTCAGTTTCTATGTACATCACAGTTTGAATTTGTTGACGTGCTTATTGTATTTTTGTAATACGTTAAGGCTTAAAAAATAAATAAATAAACTTAATTATTTCCGTCCATAAATGGCATCATATCGCTAATTGAAGCTGAATGTAATATATAATATTAATTAATCTCTAATGAGATAGTATGAGTATATAAAATCATCACTATTAGATATTAGAATATTTAGATTTGCCACCTGCCAGCAACATAATAATTCAACTTTATGCTCCCTCGGAACAGACCGGAAATTTTGTATCCGGTTCATTGTTGGGTGGCCCCGCAATGAGGTCGACCACCGTCCTCGCTTTAGCCTAGCCAGCCCTACCTGTTCATAAAATCTATACCAGGCTTTGTTTATAGGAAAAATCGATAAATCAGCTAATAAAGCAAGCTTGAAATAACCAGAAATAGTAATACTAATATAATAATTAAACTAATATCATGTCCAATTTTAATTATATTTAATTCATGCATCATATTATTAAACGTTCTTAATGAGTTTAAAAATTATATATTTCCACTTGTAATAAGGTGCTATGATGTGAAAACGATTACAAGATAAATTAATAAGGATATGTGAAGAAATTTATATTCAAATAAATGTTAAATCCTTAAAACTTTTAAACATTGAATAACACTTTGTGTCCAATACTCTTTTCATCCGACAGAAGATAAGAGATTATCTCTTTTCTTAAGCCAGTATTCCTCTCTTTGTTATAACGAACCGGTGAAACGAAAGCTTAAATAGCGCTTTAGGGTTAAAGAAATTGTTTTTTGAATATGTGGAATTTTTTTTTTAATAAAGATTGATTTGGAACTTAATAATATATTCATTAAAATTACTCTTTTGAATTAATTAAGAACTGCAAAAAGTGAATTTTATGTATAGTATATGGAATAGGAAGCGAGAGAGTAAAAGCGGATGGTAAATTAGGCAGAATAAAATATTGAAATATATCAAATCAAAGCAGGATTAATGAATACCTCAAAAATAAGTAAAGACAGCTTTACTGGCAGTCAAATTTAATTATTCTGTTACAGGGGTATCTTTTACTACTTATAATTATTATTCTCTCTTACTACTAGTATTACGATCGTACCAGATTTTCGAAATTGTGTTTTTACCGGAATTACAAGTTTATAAAATTTTATGTGTTTGTGTTTTTTAAAAAATTGTCTGTTTGTGGTGTGTACAAAATATCTAAAAATGAAAAGTTTCCGTTTAAGTGCTACCACCGCATCTGACACGAAAATTTCGGCAAAATCCATCAACCAAGAAATACCACTTTACTGAATATTTTTTTCAGTTTTATTGTGATTTTCTCGGTAATGGTTCCAACGATTTTCTTTAACCTTTGTACATCAACTTCACATACAAAGATTGTGCACTTTTATTTGAAACATTTCTCTGGGTAAAGTCATTTAAGGGGGCTTAAGTCTGGGAGAGGGAATATGTTTTCCTGTAAAGTGCTATTTCAATTTATTCTATAATTGTATCATCTAAATAAAATTAAATATGATGCACAATATTTCGAGTTTCAAGAAAATAGGTGTGCGTTTTTACTAAACAGTTTTTCAGTTTTTGCGATTTTCTCCATAAAAACACAATTAAATTTGGTACACTAACTGTGACTCTGATAATTCACTTAAAGAAATACTGAGCGGGGGGGGGGAGGAGGTTATGCTTTCCTCCAAAAAAGTCATTTTATTAAGATTAGATTCTGCCATTGTTATAAAACTGAAAACAAATTTTTAATAAATTTTAAGTTTAATGAAAATTTGTCAATTACAATTACAATTTTATTAAATGCAGTAGAGAAAGTCGTGTGAGTGTTTCACACGAGATTTTTTTTTTGTAATGGACAAAGAATAAGAACATATGCGATTATATGTTTTATATTTTGAAAAAATTGGCACCCAAACTTAAAAATCAAATATTTATAGTCTATCTAAACGAGATGAATAATGAAGAACGACAATTGGCAATTTAATTCCTCTATAGAGGGCAAGTTTTTATTACTACGTTATTTACCTAGAAGTATAACTAAAAAGCGGTGTACTTGATTAAACATTTTTACATTAAAATTTAAGTTAATGCTTTTTATCACTGACGTTCAAGGTTAATCAAAAGTGAGCAAAAAAGAAAGTTTTTGGAGCTCTACATGTATCCTTCATCAGTGATTACTGAAATGAAACAACCATTACTGCGGACTTGAGGAGTATAAAGTATATTAAATTATTTGGGTAGTCTCAAGGTGATGATAGAATGGACACAAAAACTGACACAAACTAAACCTAGAATTATTTAAAATAGAACTCCATTTATCATCATTTTAAAACTCAAGATGGAGCACCTGTGCATTATAAAACACAATTTTTATTTAGAGGTAAAAATATTAGAAAAATAACTTTTACTACAATAAATAGGAAAATTTAATTTTATTGTAAATGTCTTTTTTTAATTTTTTGAAAGACTTTTTCCGAATATGACACATACGTATTACAAAATAAGTATTTTATATAACTATCGTAAAATATTTGGCTAATATTATATTGCATTGATTTCATCAATAGGCTCTTTATCAAGATTAAATTTTTAAGCTATAATATCATTCCCCCTAAGATTAGTATTGAGTCTCATATAAAAGTCAAAGGGCATTGTCTCCCTGAAAATTATACTTAATATTTTAAATATGCTTGGATTAAACTAAAATGATCTGTAATTACGATTCTAAATACCAACTTCAGGGTTAGCCACCCAATGGTTTGGGTTCAAGGACAACTGATCACGACAACTAACAGTTTTTTTTTATGGAAATTGTGATCTCTATAAAGATAGCAACATGAGACATTATCAAATAATAGCAATTAAATTGGTATAATTTTCATTTATCTTATTATCGTCTCATCACTATAATCTTTTATTAGTTTAAAAAGTTGAAAGATATTAAAAGTTAAAAATGCATATTTCGGTTAGGATCTTTTGAAAGCCTAATATTTAAAAAAACTAATAATCTTTGAAAATGTAACTTGAAAAGTTACGAAAGTGGGTCTCCCTTTCATTTTTATCTTTTTTGATTAATCAATCCTTGGCAACGATGTGTGAAACATCGGAGTCTATCATTGGTAACGCTAGCTTCCAGGTGAAAGTGTGAAGATACAAATAAAGTCTTACAGTTAGCGACAGTTTGGTATAATTTTCATTTCGTTCACTAAACATCTAATGAGAATACATTATCTAATTAAATACTACCATTGTACTTTCATTTAAACAATTTTCCATTACCAATATCGCAATTTTTGTAACAGATAATTATAAAATATTTGAAAGATAGAGTTCAAGATTGCCTAGAGACATTATAACTAAAACATAAATAACTTTTTTATTATATCTTGGTAATTAGCACTTTAAATATAAAAGTAAATTTTGTTATCCTTTTGTAATAATTGTGGAAAAAATGAAAAACTAACCATTCAGTAAGGTATCACTCAAGGATTTGACTGAAACCTACCCTATCGACTGCAAAAATATCATAGAACGGAATATTAACTTCGAGCTTTCTGCGATTTTTCATTTCTGAGATACTGGGTTATTTTGTTCACAGGCCACACCATTCGCTAAAACATTGTAATATTCAGGGTACCTCAAAACAGTAAAATCATCAATTTCGAAAATTTGACTTTTGCCATACTTTCTCTTACAACAGTAAGAGACTGTTGTAAGAGAACAACTCTTATGTTTTACTTTCTCTTATTAACAGGTAAAACTAACACAGAAAAGCAGAAATAAATGGTAAGAAACCGATGTAATAATAGACGCGTATCATTTACCTTTTGTTTGTAGTCACGTGATATGTTCTATTTGCAGGGCGTAGTAAGTGCAATGTGTTCAATTTTGCAGTATTACAAGCACAACCACAGTTGGCAGAGGCCAAAAAAGATTTTTTTTTTTTTTATCTTCTAGAAAAATTGTCCTTCATCAGGAACTGTCCAGGAATAAAGTGAAATGTTTTAAGTTAACATTTAAAAAAAAACGAAACAATTTAAAAAAAAAAAATAACGATTTCGCTTCACTCCGACAAATTTCAAGACAAGTTCTGAATGAAGGACCTGAAGATCTCTGAAACGTTGAATAATAAACTTTTCTGCAAGATAAAAAAAATAAAATAAATTCCTTATTTCCTTATCTATTGATAGAGCGAATGTTCAACTTTAATTTGTTATTTGTTATGTTACAGACTATGAAAGAACTGTCTGCTCTGACCTGGTTCCTCCTAATTGTAATCATCTACAAAGGAGGTTGGTAAAAATATTAATGTATTTCCAAAAACAGAATTTCAAATAAATGAAATTAGTCACAAAATATTATGAAAGTGTAATTACAGAATTTTATATAAATTAAACATTCAAAGGCGGTTGCTAAACTAAAACTAAAAACTAATACTCAACGTTTATATTTATAAAACGTCAGTAATATTTCCTTTTTGTAATTACTGTAACCGAGAATGGAGTTCTTATTTTTTTTTTTTTTTTTTTTGGGCGCATCGACTGCTGTGGTCATTAGCGCCTGGAGTTCTTATTATTATTACTTTCGCTTATAGAGAGAGATCGGGGGTCTTACGCTGTCCAAAGTCCGTCTGGGATCGCTCATACAGCTACCCCAAAACCATCAAACCGGCCGGCCCGGATACTCAAAACATCAAACCGGGTCTAGAACACAAATCTAGACCCAAGTCTAACCCATCTAAGGTTACTACAGTCCGAACAAATCGGACTTAACCTTAAAGAGAAATAGCCTAACTCTTCAGTAGACGTCCTGTTCCGATCAAAGGTTCTAATTTCCTCACAGCCCAACCAGTCTTCGTAAGATGGATGGGTGTTTCTTCCTCTGCCTCAAACTATATAAACAGGGCTGGCATGAGTCTCATTACGCGCCCATTTAGGGGTCAACCAGATGCTGAGAGAGATCCGTGAAAGACACAGCAACTCCAGTGAGCATCTTAGCATACCGACAACCTACTACTGACTTATCCACAAGAATGAATTCTGTGAAGCTGTTCATGCTTCAAGCTTGATAGATATGTGCCCAAAGACATACAAACAGCAAGCTCATGCACTAAAATATGCTGCAAGGAAAATATATGGCGCTTAAATTATGACATTCTAAACAGAGGTTTGAAAAAGAAAATTCCCATTCACTCTCATTCCGCGGTTGAGTGCCACAACATTTGTAAGTGTAGCTGAGGATGATTGGGGAAAAGATTTCTAGAGCTCTCCACCTTTCAAGGATGCTTGGGACGCTTTAAAGAATCGCTAGAGCTACTCCAGAGATATATCTCCCAGGGGTTGAAAGCAAGAGTCCGCAATACCCACGAACTTATCCATATGTATTTTACTGGGTTAGATTCTTGTCGCATGTATACATAGTTACATGTAAAGACAATTACGCATGCAAGTTTAGCAGATACATGCACCCTTAGCAAGTACACTAAGGAACTCCCGCCCTTAATCACCAGACTTCCTTTCCTCACGGCATAGCTATCCACATGTTGCAAGGATCTAGGTCGCACATAAGTTATGAAAACCCGAACAGGGGATAGGAAAAAGAAAATGCCTATTCACTCTCTGTGTGGCTGAGCGCCACATTTGTTGGTCTGTAAGTGTAGCTGAGTTATGTGGGAGCGCTAACTTTCCAAACAGCCCGAATGCTGCGTTCGACCAGATCCCTTGGCCATCTACGTATCCACAAAAAGGAGCATAGATGTTACCAAAGCCACGACGAAGACGCAGATTAATAATCGTTATTCATCTCCAAATCCAAATATTTTCCAAAATTTGCCTCATAGTCATATGAACATGTGAATGTATCCTGTATACAGAGAGTTGGAGTTCAACTTAGGGAAGCGCCATTACCTTACTAGTAATATACCACTGGAACTCCAGAGGTGGAACATGAAAGCTCGAGGGTGTGTGATAAGTATTGGTAATGCACCTTTTGAAATGAGGACAGGGATTGTTGTGAATTATGTAATTTGGAGTTAGTTGATAGAACTTATCATTTTATCGCTATTTGTCCAAGGTTGTCTAGTGTAAGAGCGAAATGCCCTACCAATCAACAGTGAACGGGAGAAGAAATGATGCGCTATTTAAATTGCAAAGACTGGATGGCTCTGTCAAATTTTTGTGCTAAAGCTAAAAGAATTACGGCTTAATGCAAGTTTATTTTCATTTTAATTTATTAGGCTGGAATATATTTTGCTTACGTTTTTTGTTAATTACTGTTAACTACTGAGATTTTGTATTATTCTCTCTGAATATTGCATTTTATTTATAGTTGTCATTGGGAATAATGAAAAATCTAGGTTTATTTATATTTTTGAATCTTATTTGTAATGACTTTGCAAAGGAAACATTCTTTACTTTTAAACAATAGTATGTAGTCTTTAGTTTATTAAGTATTATTGCTTGTTCTTCGTATTTTGTACACAAATATGTATCAATAAAGACATTAATAATAATATTTTCCAAAATTGCATAAATCTCTGTTTTACATAACTAGCTTGAATATAAATTTCAGTTACTATTGTTAATGTTACAGTTAACAGCCAATGCAGTAAACAAGATTATAAACACTGTGTCAAATTAGCAGATCCTCTCCTTAGAGATCCACATCTTATCTATCCGGATAATGCCAGAGATATAGAACTTGTATGCAGGTAGAACACGTATATAGAACATGTATTCATCTTATATTTATTACAATTATGATAAAAGATACTTTTTTTCGATGCTGTAATTACATTACTATAAAATACAAATTTTCTTAGAACATGGAGCTATTTCGTGGATTGTGTCAAACAGTACACAGAACGATGTTTTACAGAAGCTAGACGCCAAGAATTCAATAAAGCTGTAGAAAATCCTGTCAATACAATTCACAAACTATGTTCAATGCCCGATTTCAGAGATGGTAATAAATTAATATATTTCTTGTTAATGATGATGGCGAGAAAGGTTGAAATAAATTAGAGATTCAGCAAAACTGTCATATTTTTTCTCTGAGAACAACACATTTATTTGAGAAAAACTTTCAAATATTTTACCCATACACAGTTTTATTTCTATGACCATCAGTGGATATGTTGTATTTTTAATTTGTTTTGGTGATATCTTCGAATCCTTTTGTTCAATGTTTTTAATCAAGAATTTAAAACGTGGCCAGTTTTGTGCATGATGTATCCTATAAATATTTTTTTTATGAACTAGAATTTCTGTTTAAATACTGATATCTTTTTACAGATTATATGAAACATGCTGGCTGTATGAAAATGACATTGACTCAGGATACACATTGCGGTCGTCATTATAGGCTTCTTGTATCTCAGGTATCTGGAGAAGCACCTACAGCAAGTATTTGTTGGTTTGTATTTTTTGCTGCTAGAAATTTAGTGAGATAAGTTTTAAAAAATTCTAATTAATTAGTTAAAAACATCTAATATAAAAAAAAAAAGAAGCCAGCTTTGTATGTCAATATTTAGCTTATTTATTCTTTTGTGAATGTGGAAATTAAAACCTTGAATAATTTATTCCTTTTTTTTTAATTTTAATTAAAAAAAAAAAGTAAATTCTCAGAAATTTATAAAAATGGGTTTAATGAAGACACACTTATAAATATCATTCAACTGACTCCAAAATTTGTTAAATAAAAATGAATAACAATAAACTCTTAACCAAATATGTTAAGTTCATTTTTAAGTGCTTAATCTTTTGCTTGCGTAGACACTTATATTAGGATTACAAATTAGAACAACTTTGCAACCTGATAGTAGTTGTAATATTTTTATTTTTTACATAATAATTCATTTTTTACAGTTCACATCATCTGTTTCGTGAATGCGTCATAGATCATACCCGTAATGCCTGTGAACCAGAATCAGCTCCATTTTCGGCCGCTATGCTGGATAAAGCTTTATCATTCCTAAGGGAGCAATGTGCTAATTTTATGTAAGTATTATCTTAAGAAAATATATTTAAAATATTATCAAAAATATACGATGCGGTTTGTTTTCATTGAACAAAAAAAAAGACAAAAAACTAAGAATCGGATAAACAATAAACTTTATTATACATATGGATCTTTAGTTGATGTAACTAATAAAAAATTGTTTAAAAGAAATTATTTGGCTCTACAACCAGCTTAGGCGTGTGTTAGCCTCCTCAAGCAATGACCGCCATTGTCTCTTTCTGCTGCTTCTGCTCTCTAACCAAGGAAGGTTCTCGAATCCTTTCTAATTTCGGTCCATTGGCCTGCGAATATAGTGCATAGTTGTTCGACGATCATTTTTCTGGGAATGTCTTCAAGATCCACTCGTGTCACATGCTCTGCCCAGCAGAATTTTTTCCAGTTTTATTTAGCTCCCAATACCCGGTTCCTTAATTAGTCTCAATTCAATATTTGTTCTCTTTGCCAAATATTTCAATTGAAAACGGTTAAAATATAAATTCTTCGCATACTTTTTCTCTCTATACTGAAAAGTTTGAGTTCATGGGTTTTGAGCATAGTCCATTCTGATGGTATATCATTACTTGCCGAAAGATTGTTTTATAGAGCCTTATCTTAGAGAGTTTAATGGACGTTATCTAGTGAAAGTTGACAAAAATATGGTGCAGTTGCAGCCTTACCCCATCCCTTGCTTTTTCCCATCAGTCTAACTGAGTTGATAAGGTCCATTATGTGTAGCTTCTGAATTGCAATTTGTACTGAGCGATTGTATTTCCTACTGTATGCCTACTGTTCAGTGATAACCTCTTATATTAAACCAGAAAATTTCTTACGAATATATAGCATAGTAGTTTTCAGCTATAGATTCCACAATCCAATATATATCTTCGTTTTCTTCTTTTTTGCAGAAATATAACTGATTTATTCCTCTGTTCAAGGATGTTTCTGATAATCAAATTTTAGAAATGTTTCCCACTACAGTTTTAAAAACTCTGCTCTGACAACGGTTCTTTTATGGAACTTTATTCATTCATTAGATTCCATTATTTCATCTTCATCAGATGGCTCCAATAGATCTTCCTATTGCTATATCATTAGTTCTCGACTCTTCCCCAGCATTATCATCATCTTATTGAGAAATCTATACAAATAGGTTCAACAAAGTTTCATCATTCCGAGTCTATCGCTTATCAAAGAGCCATTCCCTGCCAAACATAAGTTAATAATAACTCAAACTCTTCAGTTTAGGGAGAAACAGATTTCGAAGAATTCATGTTTTGGCCGTTTTCAATGATTGACTGATGATTCTTCTAGACTGAAAGGCTTTACAACCATAGTTGTAACTTTTTGATATAAAGTATTACACCTTGCAGCTTTTCATTGTGCAGACTCTCTTATTTTTTACGTGGAACCTCTTTTCCTTCAACCGGTTTTTCTGTATTTCGGTTGCAATTTCTGAATTTAATCTATAGGCATCATTCTTTTTTGCGGTTTCTAATACTCTTGCTGCCGTTCCCGTTACAGCCAGTTTACAAATTGACCTAGTTGATCGGCATTATTTTCTTCAACCTGTTTATCAGCATATTATCTGCCTTTTCCATGTAAAGTTGCTGCGTTGCAGAATCTTTCAATTTGGAGACCATTTCTTCATAAAGGGTTTGCCTAATCATGCGAATTCGAGTTCATAACCGCGCTAATAAAAGATGATGGCAGATTCAATAGTCGCTCCCTCAAATGTTTTCACATCCTAGTAAATCGATATTTCATGTCTATAAATTCGCACATGCTCGATTTGATTCGTTGTTTTTCATCACATGATCGCCACATAGAGAGGTGAATTCAACTGCTTGGGGATAACATACTTTTGATAGGAAAATTAATAGGAAAATCTGAAATGATCAAAATATTAATTTTACTAATTTTTTTTTCCTTAGAACATAATTCTTAGGACAAATTGACAAAATTGAAGATAGAATCCTATTGTATAATTTATAAATTAAACTAATCCAGCAAATGTTGATAATGGAAAGCAAGATTTCCATATAAGTTATTTGCCTTATCTATAATCCAATAAATCAGGATCAGGTGGATTAGGAAAACAATAAAGTTTCGATTATCTCTCAATATTGTTTTATATAAGCATTATAATTAATGATAAAGAATCAACCCTTCATCTACTTTTACTCTATAAATTAAAAAAAATTGATTGCTTTTTGAAAACAAAAAACGTCTTTATTATGCCTAATTATGAGTTAAATATTTTTAACCTATCTACTCTGGATCATTCTTGTCTAAGTTTTCCTAATTCTTAATCTTATCCAATGTTGGGAAATTTTATGAACTATTAAAGATGTACAATTGCTTTACTTATCAAAAATTTAACCATAAATTTAATTTGTAAAAAACAAGTTAATGAAAACTTGCACCACATGCACCAGAGCAGTTCTCATGATATACAACTTTTAATTGTAAAATATTTGCCAACTAGTAAGCCATATTAGAGAAATCTTATTAAAAAAAAATTGAACTCTGTGTTCCAATTTTTTTTATCTAAGGGGATGAATATTACTTATGCATTTGTTTTATAAGAATTTTTTTTGTTGTCTACAGTCCAAACCAATTAGATTGTCCAGGCGCTGATTTCTACAAGAGTACTGGAAGATCGGAGACAAGGTTGGCAGACCAGGAGCCTACTTTAGCGTACACGCCTTCTACTTCTTTTACATCAATTTCTGATCCTATAAGTCAAAGCACGGGTTCAACTTGGACAACACAATTATCCACTACTAATAGACAGGCTACCACTAATCGACAATCTTCAACAGAAAATAAAGGTCAGAGTTAACCATCTACATGTTTACATTGCAACTATCTACCTATGTACATGAGGATTTTATTTAAATCTATTTCCCTTTCAGGTATAACGAGTCAAGTTGCCCATACTTCTAGGCCAGCGCTTGAACCAAGCAATTCTCCAGTACCCTGGACACCTTCGACCAAGTAAGTTTCTATTTCCATATGCTAAGCTCCTCCTCCCGTTCTTATTTGTAATACTTGGTAGTCACTATATTTTTCTTGGGGTGGGAGGTTAACATACCTCTATTTATATGGAAACATTTACCATTTGAATTATTAAAAATACCACTTTAAAGTTGATTTTTCTAGAATACACAAAAGATTTTGCTTTCATCTGGTTCTAACAAAATTATGGATTTCTTAACCTACTGGTTTCCTATCTCAATCCTTCATTTGTAACTAAGACCATAAGACGATATATGTTAAAGAGCTAACAATCTAAGTGTTTTCTGTGAATGACAATATGAATAAAAAACAATATTTTCTAGATTTGATTTGAGTACCGACTCTGGTGATTTAATGAGAACCAGTTATGGCCGAGGTATTTCCTGGAGCCCCAGTAGTTCTATGGAAGGAGTAATTGGTAGTACGAGTGGAAGTGACACAACACAGACATGGAGAGTAACCAGCTCAGATATTTGGCTTCCTTCGTCCAGACCAGTAATGATAGACAATGCTATTGATGAACCAAATCAACAAGGACTTGAAAGCAAGGCTAACATTCTTATGTCTTTTAAAATTCTTCCACTTTGTATGATATTCATAATGTTCAGGTAGTAAATATTATGTCTCTTCATGAAACTTATGGCAGAGCTCTTCCAAAAGGGAGAATTTTGACGCTCATTATATAAATATAATCATGACTAATAATTCTGCGAATCTCTTTTTACTCAAAAGTTAAAAAATCTAAATAATTTTGGATTCCCGTTATATATCTTACTATGAAATCAATATGTGATTTTTATAGAAATTTAGTGAAACATTATCAATGGTGAGCTAATAAGACTTCTCTTCAATAAATTGTTGTCATTCTATTTGATAGTCCATTTGAAAAATCTAATCATTCACTGAATTAACAAAATTTACAATTAAATGGAAGCAAATTTATTATGCACAATCTACAGTTACTTTTTAATGAAGTATTGGGAAATGAAATTACAAATTTGAATCCGCAGTATATTTTCAAAATATATCTCAATCACTCAGTTTTTCAGATAAGTTCATCATTGTATTTTCAATCGCTATTTAACCTGGATTAATAGATGAGCGTCCTTGAGCAACCAGGGATCAAACATAAAATATAAAATTGTTAATAGTGTAACGTGCATGTTAAATTATGATTGATGTATATAATGTGAAACTAGCCAAAAATTATTATATATTTAAAATTTAAAACAGAACATGGCATCTCTATTTTGTATTTGTTTTTAAAAAAAGTAAAATTCTGTATAATTGAAATCTGAATGATGTACAAATTTCTGTTTCATTTATTTATAAATGTGGTTTCACTTAATTATATATCTTCAAAAACAAATAACTGCAAGAGCATTAATTAATTTTAATTTGGTTTATTTTTATAAAATGTCAGATTTTTGATCTCCTTGTATTACAAAAAACAATTATATAGATTTTTTTTTATAATAGTTTTAGTTTCTTTTTTTTTTAAATAGAAAATTAGAGCTAATAATGTAATAATTAAAAATATTTAGCGCTGCAGTCAAATAACTAGGTACTAATCTATGTATATTGATGTGAAAGCTTTTATTTTTCTAGAGAATCGTAACTTTTTTTAACATATTTTCAATGAGCAAGATTTTCTTTATTCATCTTATTTGTTTTTTATTTAACACACTCAAGTGATAATTCAAACAAATTTGTGTGATAATTTGTATTAGGTATGTGTAAATGAATGAAAAATATTTAACTATGTTTTTTTTAAAAAAAAAAGAAGAAAAGATAATAAAACTAATGTGTATATTAAAAAGTTACCACACAAATAAAAGTTATGAAAAACTTACGTGAATAAATTATTCCTTCCATTTCCTCACCATTTTAAACATGACTTTAATAAAAATACTGAATATCTTCTTTAAATAAATTATTCATTCCATCTCCTAATGTTTTTTGGATTATGTAATTAGTGACAAAATTTACATTTACTTGTAAGTTTCACTTGAAAACAATCTACATTCTAATCCATTGCAAAATACTAGACATTTCTATATACAATTTTTATTCTACAGTTTAAAATTATACAGAAACGGGATAAATTAATTATCCAAATCAGGGGTGGGAGATTTCTGTGGAGTCCCCTTGAAAATGCAAAATAAACATAGTTTAAATCAGATAAGACTGACCCCTAGCACAATAAAACTATTCTACCTGTATGCAATAGCAACTAACAGAAACTTTTATTCTGGACATGTATTACAAGATTTATTTGATGCAAAACTGCAACTAAACAGCTCTAATTTAAGGAAGTGGATTACAAACTTTTTTTTGAATTTTGCATTATAGGTATCTTGAATAACAATTATAGTTGACATCCCATGAATCATATACTACATACAAGGTCAAAGAAGTTGATTTGGCAATTAATGGATTTATCATATCTAGAAGCAAAATCTGCTCACCTTTTCTCATCACTTTAACTGTAAGCATTTCTTAAAAAGATCAGAAGAGTAACTGTACTAAAACCTATTTCATTTGGATGTGATTAGCCTGGATTTGCCCGGTGGGTTAAGTGAAATTGTGAAATTCGTTTAGGATTTAAAAACTTTTGAAGTTATTGAGAAAAGTTTGTGTCAAAGTATGTTCGCGCTTAGCGAATACCTGATTTTGGCGTTCTTCCTAGGAACCACTGCAGCTCACTGTCTGGTAATTGGTAACGTTGTCTGTAACCAAGAGAACACTGTATGGAGGCAAGGCAGTGTACTGAGAAAGCCCCGGGCGGCAATACCCACAATGTTGAAGCACCTTAAATTTTATAAAACAATCTTTTTACCTACTAAGTAATTATTATTATTATTAAAAGTAAGCATTTATTAAGAAATAATTATTATGTGAATTTTGCAATTTATTGTCAAATTCTTTTTTGATTACAAATGTTTATTGCTCGTGGCGTGGGTCTCATTGAGAGCGGGGCCGAGCGGGATAGGTGCGTCTCTGGCTTATAATTTAAGCCCGTTCAACAACCAGAGATCATAGAAAAGTTTCAAATATTGTAACATTTTAAATATAATTTGGAAGATGTAACTTCCGTTTAATTAAGGAATGATTGTTTAACTTTCTTGAATAAATAAAATTAGTATAAACACAGATCTGTCTAGCCATTAAATTTATATCTGATTTCCAAATTTGACGCATCTCTAATGACGATTGTCATCTGCAAGTAGAGTTATTTCTTATTGGAATACAAAAAAACCTAGCATTCAAAGATAACATAAACTACTTTTCATCAGAAGTGGTTACACTGCACACTAACAGGAGCGCTTACGTTTATACTCAATGCAGTGAGTGGTATAAATGAGGATAGTAATTTTTTAAAATTCTATTTCATTATAATTGCAGATCGTTATTCGTTATTTTGTCTACCTACCCATTGTTAATATGTTTCTGGCACTTACCTCCCTGCTGTATGTGGCATTATAAGGGATGTAGGGCTGACCTTTTGTCAGAACCCCATTTATATAAGGGGCATCTATTTTTTCTGATGAGGAAACCATACATTCTCCCTCCCCCAAAACTTATTTAAATGAACTTTTTCAGAAAAAAGTTTCCAACAAAAGTGACAGGTCTCTGTATACGTAGTTAGTGTAACAAAGTTGATGAAATCCGTCGGTGTTTTTTTCGATAAAGACATAGAAAACTGAAACGCTTCCATTCGTCACCGATTTTCTTCAAACTCAGAATTTTTACAACATATTTAATTCTAATTAAAATTATTTAAATGATACAATTGTACAATAAGCTTTAAGTAGCACTTTAGTGCAAAAGCCCCTCTTCCAAAACTATCTTAAACACATTTTTCCGAAGAAATTTTTTAAATAAAAGTTGTAGCTTTTGTGTAGTCGAAATAATAAGTCTAAAGAAAATTGTTGAAGCCGTTTTCGAGAAAATCTTAAGACTTAAACTGAAAAAACTGTTCAGTAGAAACGTACTTTCTTCAAACTCGAAAATTGGCAATATATTTAATATTATTTAGATGATACAATTACATAATAAAGAGGAAAATCCTTCCTCCAAAAGCTCCGTTAAATGAAATTTCGCAGAGAAATATTTTAAATAAAAGTTGTAGATCTTTGTGTGTGCACGTTATATACAATTAGAAAATCGTTGGAGCCGTTTTCGAGAAAATCGCAATAAACTTAAAAAATCCATTGAGTAAAATGTTACTTCTGGTGGAATTTTGATCGGTAACTTCCTATCGGATCCCATGGTGATACGTACACGGAATTTCAAGTTTAAACTTTCTGCATTTTTCGGTTTTGTGTTATCTATTCACATACATACACACACACACACACACACACACACACACACACACACACACACACACACACACACAAAGAGACCATTTTCTAAAAACCACTTTATTGACACTCAAAACATGTATTTCCGTTGAAAACGCGATATCGAAAATTTGACCCGATCGCAATACCACAGAAGTTGGAAAAGGGGGAAAAAACATTCAGATAGATTGCAGATACTACAAAATCTGTAAGTTTATTTATACAAATGGAACATTATAAAATGAGTAATTTATTCTAAAAGAAATTTAGTTCATTTTTTTGAAACTTATTACTTAGTATAATATCACAGAAATCTCATTTTGTAAACACAAAACTGTTACATTCATAGCATTGATAAAGATTAAAAAAAAAAAAAAACTAAACTATATATAATACTTTACATATTACTAAATTATTATTTATACTTGATTTTTAAATTGTGCTTTATATTTGTTCATCCTTTTTAGATTGTATTCGAGTAATTTTGTTTGTTACGATATTTTATGACATTTTTATTGGACAGAAACTAAAGGCACTTTACTTTTTTTAAATTACCATTTTTTTTTTCTATTTAATAAGGCGCGTCAACATCTATAGTCATTTGTTTACAAATAAAAACATGGCAAACATAACAATTAAATCTCAATTGTTAGAGATGTATGGAATTTTCAAATACAGACAAGAACATATTGAATGATTGATTATTCCGTTCTAATGTTCAACAATTTTAATATATTCTCTGGAATGACCTGTTAAAAATAAAATGTTTAATTTAATAATATTAGCGCCTCAGATTTTCTGTCATTTCATTAACTTTTTTTTCATAAAATATTTAATACAAATCACATTATGTACATACATAAGTAAGTAAACAAAGTATTTTTATTAAATAATGATCAGCAATAGAGAAAATATCTCAATTTGTTATATAATTTTTTTTCAAATGAAAAGTTGCAGTTAGAGTGTTGAATTTCGAACAATTTTTAGTCAAGGAATTTTCAGCAAGAATTTTTAGGAATTAAACTTTCTAACCGCAAAAACCGTTTGACTCCTCTTGGTACATTAGAATACATTTTGTATTCTGATAGAATTTTAAATAAATAAGCAGAAAAACGTTTTTCGAACTTTTGAGCACGAACGTTCTAAAGTAGTTTTACACCATATTTGAAGAGACTTTTTTTTTTTCATCCATGAATTTATCCCGGAAGTTTGGCCATTTAGATCTGAAATACCCAGCATTGGAAAGGAGATTGGCAGAAAAAGCAATTTTTTTTTTGCATGTGGGGAAAAATTGGAAAGCCAGTTTATCGAAGCCTTTAAAACGCCTTCTTAAGAAACCCCTAAAATTCCACAAATTAATGTATAATGCACAAAAAATATATTCGAAAATGTTTAAAATATTAAGTGAATATTTGCAGGAGCGAGAGCATCTGTGGTCAACATTGAATTGAATATTTTAATTATTCATAATATTGAGAAAAAATAGGCAGCTCGGAAAAAATGTTCTTTAAATTAAATTCTAAGATAAAATTTAATTCATGAAGTCTACTTATACGAACGCTATGTTTTAAAAATATTGGATTACTGTATGCCTTTCTGAAAAGGCACAACAAGAATTTAAAAAAAAAAAAAAAATTATTAAAATGTTTGTGATGTGACGAATATGGTAGAAAATAATTCCGTAACGAATCAAATATTTCTCAATCATCAATCAAACTTTTACAATCTTACTAACCTTATAATATGCTTTTCGTGTTCTTATTATATAGAAAAACCATAATTTGTTTTAGCGAAATTAATACTAATGAAATAGTTCACTACAGAATATTAATATTAAATCCATAATTATATACCTAATTCACCACAACGTCCACTCTTCTTTATTGTTTTCTTCCGTTGCTTCCGGTTTATATCGGTCTGATGGCCAAAATTTGTTTTCTTTATAAAAATCTGATAAGTTTGGTGGATTAACTTTAACTTCACAACTAGATTTTTTGAAACGACATCCTTTTATATCGGTTTCTTCTAATATTTTTTCACAAATTCTTCTAGTCGACAGTAACTTTTTCAACAAATAAACTGTAAAAACATAAAAAGAGAATTAGAAACTTTTCAATAAAATCAATTTTTCTATATTTGAATAATTATACTAACAGTTATTCGGCGTCAATTTGAAGCCTGCAAATGTATCATTGTTTAGATGGATTGATTCAAGTTGTTCCAGGAATGTTTCGTACATCTGATAACTAGAAACAGTTAATAGAAGACAATAATGGAATTGGAGATAATATAAATTGTATATAAAAAAACTGTTAAAAATTCAAAAATAAAATTAAGGCTACTTAAGAGAAAAATATAGAAATTTTCAAACCTTGTCCTAATGCTCCTCACAAAGCTCAGAATATCAATATTAACCATTTGACCAACAATCTCTAAACCTGCATGAAGAATTTCTTCCAATTTCAATTGAAACTCTGAAGTGAAATTTTCATCATCTGGTAACACTTAAAAACGGAATATTTTAAATAATGATTACGTCTATTTAACAGCATGACCCACAAAACTTGGCAGTAGTAATAATAATGGGAATTTAAAATAAAAACATTCGCGGGCTCTACTTGGCATTCGTTATATTTCTTCGCTCAGAGGATTACCGCTGACCACCATTAGTACATTTTGTTTACATGCTTTCACGCTCATGCAATAGTCATTGCTTAATGAGACAGAAAACTTTGAAAAGTGTTAGGCCAAAGTCTAAACGATGGAAAAATTCCATCGTTTAAAATTATAACTGTCTAGATTATTATATATAAATATTGATGCAAGAAACCAACTTCCCATCATTCTATTGTGAACTGAAGGTAACATTGCAATACAAAAAGTTAACGCTAAAGCAAGGTGCTGCTGCACTTCAGTAATAACAAGAAGCACTGTTGCAAAGAGGTATGTCTGGATGAGATAGGAGTCCGTAGGGTTTGGGTTATAAAATGGTAATGAAGAAATTTGGGGCTGCGAAGGCGCCATACATTACCGATGAGTTGACTATGTTTGAGGTTGTTAAGGCATTGTTGGCGGTACATCCGGCTGGCCCGAAATGAACCTCAGTTTGAGGAATAGAAGTTGGTGATAGTTTTACGGTGATAGCGTTACGGATATGAAAAGGAAAACAGCTCCGAGACCAGATGGAATCCACTTGGAAGGTAGTTCCGATGCTGAATATGTATAATAAGTGTTTGTTACGAGCTTTTCAGCAAAAGATAGATGATAGCGAGAATTTTTTTTTTTTTTACTTAAGGCGTGTCAACATCTATGGTCATTGGCGTACGGAGCTTTCTCAGTGCACTGCCGGACTCCGGACAGTTTCTCTCATTAGAGACAACACTGCCCATCACCGGACAGTGAGCTGTACAGGCTCCTAGGAAGAATAAATCTAAGGGTAGCTTAGCTGGACTCGAACCCGGGTCCTCCGCGTAGGAGTCCAGTACGGTAACCAGTTAGCTATTTCCTTCCCTAAGAATTATTATTATGGATTATTTATTTCTTATTAATACTAATAGATGAAAGGATCACATAATATACTTTAGAAAAAAGTCTACATATTAAATGTTTGTAAGGCTTTATTTTTAGAGAAAGATGAAAGATAACGGGCCTAGTCTTGATGGATAATGGAATTCTATGCTAGGTTACAATACGGATTCAGGAGGACGGTCAACACAGATGTAGTCTTAGAGGTGGAAAGGCCCGCGGCTGGGGCGGAGTCACATAGCCGGAGTGCTCGTCGCGTAGTTCTGTCACCTTGGATGTCAATAGTGCTTTTAATTCGGCAAGATAAAAGGATAAATTAGACAAATTGGACCACATCTTCAATGTCCCTGAGTATCTATTGAGAATAAATAGGTGACTATCTGAAGAATAGAACAGTATGATACGAAACGGAGCAGAGAAAGCGGTTCTTGAATAGGACTGCGGGCCCTGGAAAAGGCATCGAGGGGGGTTATGGCCTTGGGTAAGCTGATGGCAAATGTTAGGGATCAACAGCGAGCAGGCAGAGAGTGATAATGTCTTCAGAGCAACCTTGTGCTGCTGTACGGCGCTGAGGTGTGTGTCGACACGCTAAGGAAAAAGAGTTATGAGAGGAAAACAGCGCAATACAGGAGCAGGTGGCGTTAAAAACTGCAACTGCATATAGAACCGTATCGGGCCCAACAGCATTGGTCATTACGGGGGGTCACGCCCATCTGGCTATTGGCGGGGGAAAAGAAATACATCTATAAAAGAAGCAAGGAAGTTGTGACAATAGATGTAAGAAAGGAGTGTGAGACACGAAGGCTAAGAGAGTGGCAAGCGGAAATCTGTGGTCGGTGGACCGAGGCTGATCCCGGAAGTTAACCCATGGATGTTCCGCAGTCATACGAGGCATTGAGTGGGCTTGGCTGCTTCTTGGAATATTTCCATAGGGTGGGTGTAGCAGAGGAGGCGGGTTGTTTATATTGCTCCGTTACATTCGACGACGCGACGTATACAATCTTTGTACGGGAAGGTAGAAGAAAATGGGGATTGAGTGTTCATAATGGGTAGGTAGGGGTGCACCCTGGAAGGGTTAAGAAATGGGGAGCTGACATAAAGTAATGTGTTAAACAGTTACGGGTCACGCCCTCCGACGAGCGGGAGGGTTTTTTGGAGGGTGAATCCCAGTCGAACGGAGAACATTAGTTTTTCACCTCAAAAAAAAAACTGATTTCAGTATTCTATTTATTCAATCTTACATTACACATTGAAAAGTTATTATTCTGGGTAGCTATTTTAATTTTTGTGCGGGAATTCTATTGAGAACTTAAAAAAACTTTTCATTCGAAAGAGAAGCGAAAAATGTACTATCTTTAAGTGGTTTCTTCCTTTGCATTTGTGTTAATGTGGACGCCCTAAAGAAACATAACTAAACTTGCAAGTTGCAACTTACTAATAAAAAAAAAAAATTGTGGGGCTAATAATGAGCGAGGTAAAAAATCCTGGAACCGTGTATTAATTCACATCTGAGGTACCCGCAACTACTGCTTGCATGGAATTTCAAAATAAGATATGAAATAAATAAAGATAAGAAATAATAATGACTCATAACAAAATTATGAACTTACAAGCCAATCTAGAAATGTAAAAAGTAACAGCACGATGCACTATTTTGATGACTAAATTGGTTAAGGCTTGAAGACAGAAACACCTAAAAGAAAATAATAATAATTTATTATTATTATTATTATTATTATAATTTATTATTTTAATTGTAGCTCTGAAACTCTCAAGGTATGAGATTAAGTAAAATTGAATTTTGTAAAAACTGGTATGGAAATTTACTGACATCAATATTGAATGACTAATTTTTAATATTAAATGGTAAATTTTCTTTAATTAAGCGTTTTTATTAGTAAAAATGTTACAGTTCATCCACACACACTGTAACAGTACTTCGGAGAAAAGCCTATTTTCCCGCGCTTACTGTCTTGAAAAGCCAACCGTAAATAATATTCAACCAAAGATTCGAATAAAATGAAAAATCTTCCCCTTGTATGAGAAAATCACCCCCAACCAAAGCCTTACTCCGATGAGATAGAAATTTCAAAATATTACACACAAATTTGAACTTAAAACTTCCTCATGTAGAAGTAAAAATGTCTGGAGAATAGGCTTTAAGTGCTTTCATGGAAATAAAAGATTTTGCTTTAAAAAAAATAAAAGAATTCAAAAAGATCATTTTTAAACAATCATTTATGTATATAAAAATCAATGTAGGACTAAGCGGAAGAAATGCATTCTAAATTGGCAATATAGAAGCTTCCCCAACTTTGTTTCTTCTTTAGGAATATCATCCTGGAAAAAAATACCCTTTCGAAAAATGATTTTGAAGACAAAAAATTATTGTAAATTTGTATTCTCAATATTTTAGAGGTTTTACAATATCATTGATATTAACAAATATAAGTGCTATAAAATTTAATCATCCATCCTTCCCTGTCTCCGAGAAAAATATTGGAAGAAATCATAGCAGAAACTCAACGGAAAATAACTTTTTATTTAGCATCTTCAAAACATATGGTAGCCAAAAAATGTTTCCTAACGATGTAGAAATCAATCACACATTGGAAATAGATTTAGAAAAGATACAAATCAGGAAAATTTTTTTTCTTACAAAGTACTTTGAATGTGTCATATTCAGTTATCACCAGATACTGCTCCTCTCTCTCTATGTGAGTATGAGAGAGGTAGAGAGAAGCATTACTGAAAATAAAAAAATTTGAAGATTAAACTCAGTTTTGAGTATTACTAGATGCAACCATAAGTTTCATCAAAAACATACGTCAGGTGAAAAGTTTACAAATATTTTTTTCACTTAAATGATGATTTTCACTAAAATGTTTGACGATTTTGTTTGAGTAACATATTTACTATATCACTGAATGTCTTTTATTTTACTTGAAACATTTTGCATTTTTGGGAATCGCAGAGTAATGGCAATAAATAGAATACTGGTTGTAGAAATCTTCCTGCAGACTTGGTGTAGATTTGTGGATGTAGTATCGTGCAGTTTCCTTCTTCGTTTGTTAAGAGACTTGTCGCTATATTTATAAGAGGCTTATCGCTGGGAACTCCATTTCCTTGCCTAAGAAATTGGTGGCGAGGAAGAACTTCAGCTAGTACGCGTAATATATGTTCTTAGTTATTTGTTTACTCTTTTTTATTTTTTTCCGATTATATACCGTCAGCCCAAGTAAATTATAAAAACAAGTGTGCGTAAAACATAAACATTGCGTTGAAGTGAACTTTGTACACGAACTCGGTGAATTTGCTCTGACTATGGATGAAAATCCGAAACCGGTCGGTAATAAAAGGAATATGCATGCTATGACGGATAAAATACCAGATGTTAAATACAAAAGTAGGTTTTTTTTAATTATTAATGAATTATTAAATTATTACAATTTTCTTTAGAATCCTTATTTTTGCAGCTCTACATTACATAATTTATTATAGTATTATAAAGTACTAACCTTTTAACTCTGAAACCATTCTTCAGTTCAAACCAAGTTCTTGCAGTTACCTTTTCTTCCATTAGCACGAAATTAACCCATCTTATAAACTCATAAGGAGCATCCCAACAAGTTTCATCTACTGTAAGATCCATCAGCAAGCATAATGTTTGCAGCATACAGGAACCTATGAAGCGTGGTAATATTAAAAAGAGATTTATATTAATTACAACAAAGTGAAATTAAAGAATAAATAGATTTGAGAAATCTATAAAAAAAGAGAAGAGAACAGTATTATTTCGCTTTACGTCGACCAACGATTTTTTTTTTCAGTAAATTAATACGTAACTAATGTAACTTTATTACGTTCTATTAAACATTAATTTATTAGAACATTTTTTAAGTGCTGATTTATTAACAAATGAAGGAATTGATTTTATACATAAAAAACTGAGATTTTGGCATTAAACTTATATTTGATTAAATATTGATCCTACATTGTAAGATTATTGACAAACAGTTTTTCGGCAATGTATCCGGCTGAATAACATTCCAGAGATAAGTATTAGTTCTTTTGCTTGCTGCGAACTACTAGTGTTAAATCTAAATTCCAAGCGTTATTTGGATTCACATGTCCGGAAACTTGAAATTTTGGGTAGTGCTAGCAAAGTGCTAGATAAGTAGAATTCTTATCGGTGGAATGACGCTTAAACGTTCTCAGGAATATACAACACCTCATTAGAACGTACATTCACCAACCAATACTGCGGTACTCGCTAATGGAATAAACACAATCGTGCCTTGATAGTAAAACATGAATGTATAATAATTGGTTTGTTGTTGCAAGTTTTACTGCAATAAGTACCGGAGATTCAGACTACTTCTCAATGAAATACTGAATTGGTCTCATTACCTCCTTATAAGGGAATGCATAAATTCTGCATGGATTACATAGATATTGCAGTATTATTAGATTTTATTGGCCATTTTGTTACAGACAAGCACACTAAGGGGTTATATGTCTTGTGGTATAATGGTATTTCTATCCTCCATGACATTCCCCTATATATATGCACCCTAAAAATGCATTCCCTTCACTAAAAAATTAGAACAAGAGAAATATGCTAAGTTGTTAAGTTTAATTGCCCACCTCTTTTGAAATAAACATCTTCTTCAAACTTGACAAATGTTTCCGGATCTGCAAATATAAATAATTTATTGCATTAGGAAAAATATTTAGTGAAAGTTTAATGAATATTTATTACCCTTAATCCAATTCCGCAACATCAGCTTTATAACACACCTGAATTGTGGCAAAGGGTTTTAATGAATCCATCTAACTTGACAGCTTTTGTTAGACAGCAGTTTATTTGGTAAACTACTACTGGTGAAGGTCTTGAATACAGTATTTCTCTCAAAATTGTGGCAATTTTGGTACTACTGTAAAAGAAAGCTATAAATACTGACTCTGTCTAACAGATATCACACATTAAAAATACAATTTTTAAAACTACTTTTTTAATTTTTTTAGAGGACCTGAAAAAAAAGGAATTTCGATGAAATGCAATTTCGAAGATCTGTCGCAATCGTAATATTTCTACTTACAGTAATAAGATAGTAAAAGCTTTTTCGAATTATAACTTTACTATTACTAATCTCCTGTCATAACAACCCCTGAAGCCAAAACAACGTTTTTCGGTTACGAATTTAGAAATATCACAAACAATGCAAGAATTTTCTACTTGATTGTAATTACTTGTATCCCCTAGAAGGAAGTAGACAGCCACTTCTTCAGGAACTTGTCGACTTCACCTCATAATTGATACTATCTTAACAACACAATAAACACTCTTCCTGACACACTCAATAATGCTCGGCATTGTAACACTGACATATTGCAGTCAGGTTCATAGACAAAGGCAGTTTGATATTTGCTACAACTTAAGAGTAGCAACACTCTCCTCATTTACACTTTATACACATTACAGACCAATTTCTAAGTACAATTGTAACACCTAAAATTACCACAAAGTATCTTCCAGGTCTAGAAGTTTTATACCCATCCCTTTTATACAGCCAACTTCAACTTAGTACTGCTTTCTCCTGCAAATTTAGTCACAAAAACCCTCCACAAATTAAAAATAATTACAATTAACAATCATAATTACCTTGAAGATGGTAGATGTTTAATTATAAAAGAGTCACATATCACTTCCAAACAATGAGCAAACGCTGCCATTAAAGCGTTAAATTTCCAAGAATATCGCTGAAAAAAAGGAAAAGAAATTCATTGTTATGTAGATATGAAATGAATTTAAATTAAGCGTTACTGTTTTCAAAAATTTCATAAATAACTAATATATAGAAATTATCATGGATTCAATTAGCTACTAATACTCTCATTGAGGAGATCCTCAAACATGTATAGTGAGACAACTGCGTAAAATTAAGTTGGAAATATATAAAAATTTGATAATCGATAACGCCTGACATGCGATTAAGGCTTACTAAAAATTGATGTATTAAAATAAATACCTCAAAATACATAACTGACATAATTAAATATATAATATCATTTAATAAAATCTAAAATACTTTCTAAACAGGCCCCTGAATACTGGATATAGAGTCCATCAGGAAAAATAGAAATTACTCGCTTTACCATTAACACAATTAACTTACCAGCTCTCCAGCCACCTTGATGATTTCATATAATATTTCCAAAAGACCAGCAGTTTTTAATTTTTTATGAAATTTTTCCATACACTCTTCTAATGAAGGAACTTTATCATTATAATTGATATTAAGATCTGTGTCATCTATAAGTGTTCGTTCGAGAAACTTTGCTTCTGCAAAACTTTCATCCTCCTTTTTCTGAATCAATGGTGTAACAGGTTCTGTATCAGGAATTTCCTCGCAATGCGCACTCTCCGCAATTTCATTTACTTTTTTTCTTATTAGCCAAACGCAAAATAATAACAAACTTAATTAGAAAATTTTAAAGTTTCAATGATTACTTATAGTACATTATGTCACGGATTAAATAATTATTTATTTAAATTAAATTTTAAGTAATTCCAAACTAAACAATCCATTTATTTTAAATGTAATGCAAATATATTTAATACTTACTCTGAAGTAACCTCTGAAGGCTGTGCAAACATCTTATCAATTTCCATTTCCATTTCCTGTAAGTACAGAGAGAAACATTGCATTACAGATATACGTAGATCTCAGCATTTAAATAATTAGATTGCATTCTATCAATGAATCCCTCATAATAAAGGAATTATATAGATTTTTGCCTAGACAACTCCACGATGAATGCAAATTTATTGTCAATATCAAATTTTTCTTAACACAAATTATGTAACAATCGCTTTTTCCTGTTATGTTATATACTTATATAGCAATTCTAAGGCTTAATATTATTTAAATTAAATTAACAGTTTCCTAATAAGTGTAAACCCTTTTGCAACTCTTGATAATATCAACCAAAATAACATTTATTGTGAAAAATTGAATGCTTTCGAAAATTGGCCGCACGCGCATTGAAGTGTATGGTGGGGCCTAGTTTTGAATTTATGGGCAGGATAGAAGTGGTATGACGATGGCGTGGCGGTGACTTGCTGCGTACACCGAAATAGCAGGCAGCAACATCTCGCACTGGGTTACCACCTCAAAGGGTGCCAGTTTTCATTATTAATATCTCTGGCAGAATTCCATTTTTTGCAATCAATCGGACTCTTCAATCTTCACAATTGTAGATAATCTTCAGAACATGTAGGACAGAAGGTATAAACAGGAGATATTAACACTTATTTTATAATATTTTGAAAAACACTTGAGTTTCCAGGTTGATACCGCGTCAATCGTTTGCTAAAAATTGACGTTTCGCCCATGTTGCAATGAGCCTCTTCAGGGTCGTTACACCATGAAAGCCCAATAAGGCACCCTAAAGAGGTTCATTGCAACATGGGCGAAACGTCGGCTTTTAGCAAACCAATGGCACGGTCTCAACCCGGAAACTCAAGTATTTTTCATGAAAATGGCCGCGGAAACCTAAAAGATCATAAAATTTTTTGGTATAAAAATACCAATTACTTACTACTACAACTTACAAAAACTTTTGATATGCAATTAGGCCATCAAACTTGTGTAAAATGGCAAGTTCAAACTGTTCGCCAATAGTGCGAACTATATTCAAAATTATAGGCACTTAAATTTTAATGCCAAATTATATGCTCGGAAATTAATATAGGCTGCTCAACGAGTATTATTTTTAAATTAGGCGATAAACTGTAAATCTGAATTGTACTTAGGGAATAAATGTTATAAATGGTCACTGTAAATCTTAACAAGGAGGAGGAGGAGGAGATCAGTTTCGATTTTGTTGTGAATGCCCAGTCTAAGGAAGCAAGAGTGCATCCTTCGTCAATATTTAATTCAATGTTAAATAAGAGCAGAATTTTGGTTTCATTGTCCACTTTTTTAATTCAGTCAAATTTAGAAATATAGGTTCTGACCATGTCAAATTGTATAACTTTCTTTACTAATTTCTTAATTCTTTCTTAATTTCATATAGAGAAAATCGTGTGATTGTTTCACAATGTATTTGTGTTACAATTTTGAAGCAAGTTAAGAAATACAAAAATTACCTTATTCAGTATATCTTGAGTATTATCAGACAACTTTAATCTACTTGTCTTCTTCAATGGCGCAATATCTGCTTTTTTAAAAGCTTCCTTTTTCCAACTCTTGGGAATTCTATTAAAACAAAAGAACAAAAAGTTGGAATGTGTTTTTTTAAATAATTTTTATTATATGATATTGTAACAACAGTTCTCCGCCCGGCCACCAGGTTTGCACCAAGTGGACCTTTCACTAGGGAGGCACACCCCCACTACACTAGGACTCTCCTACTCCACTACAGAGGGGAGAACTTTCACCGGCTAGACCCGCCTACTGGACACCATCCCTACCACCTCAGAATCGTATATAAGGGGCCATCCACGACCAGAATAATCGGAGAGAGAGAAGTACTCAGCGATTAGAAACTCTTCTAATAGTTTTGGCGCTAGCTAGGCAGGCCCTTAACTAACTTCTCAGAGCATCTGCGCTAGGCAAGAGAGCCAGGCCGTTTACTCATCCAGCGATCACCGTTTCAAGACAGCTGCGCTAGGCAGGAGAGCCAGGCCGTTTGTTCGTACAACGATCACCGATAAGTAGTGTGCGCTAGGCAAGAGGGCCAGGCCACTCTACTCGACGAGCGACGATTGACAATCTGTGTCACTCCCTGAGCGAACAGATTGGTCATAGCAACCATTTACTGTATATGCTTTTCAGAATATATGTAACATTTTACTAAGTGTGCTTTGACATTTACTGGGTGTATTTTATTTGCAGAATCACGAATCCTAGTTCCCCACACCCCCCGGGATATTTATTCTGGGAGTGTGTTATAAAAGAAATGGCGCCCAAACGTGCAGCACGAGCTCTAGAACGACCATCGACGGAGCGACAGCCCAGCCCCGAATTAGGAGACATAAGCATGCAGCTCACCCCAGAGATGTTGCAGCAGCTGATACGAGGCATCAATCAAGACAGGCAGACCCAGCAGTCTGGCCTAATGATTGGGTGTACCGCACGCTACGGAGGAAAACCAGGAGAGGACCTGGATGTCTTCATCTCCGCAGCAGAGACGTACAAGGAAGCAGCCCGAGTGAGTGACAACCACGCATTAGCCGCACTGCCCATGCTACTCACAGACGTTGCAGGAACTTGGTGGCTCGGAGAGAAGGAAACCACCACAACATGGCCTGACGCCATACAGCAGCTGAGGCGAACTTTTGGACCTAGGAAGTCCAACGATCAGCTGTACCGAGAGTTTTTCAACACGCCGCAGGACAACAAGACCAGCACGGACCAGTTTGTCTGCAGCAAGCGAGCAATACTTGCTCAAATCACCCCGGCTCTGGACATCCATGTTCAGCTGGACATGACCTATGCGGTACTCCATCCCAGGTTAAGGACCCGCATCAGGAGGGAAACTGTCGATACCTTCTGGGCACTCGTGCAAGAGGCCAGACGTATCGAGCAGTATGAGGACCCAGCACCAGCAGCAAAGAAGCCAAACGAGAGGACAGGTGGCACTACCAGGTGTGACTACTGTGGCATCAGAGGCCACTATCAGAAGGACTGCAGGAAGGCAAAGGCAGCCCACCCGCACAAGCAGCAGCCTACAGCACAGGCGGCCTACAGTTGTTTTGGTTGCAACAGACCGGGAGTATACAGGAGGAACTGTCCGGACTGCAACCAAACGAAGACGCAGCAAGAAAGAACAGGCTCTTTCTGTGCTGCCCACATACAGATCCGCACCCGGCAGAGGCCAGCACTCAGCTTTGCCGTGTGGAACCTAGAGGGCACTGGCTTTGTAGACACAGGAGCCAAGACCAGTATAGGCAGCCACCAGCTGCAGACCCTGCTAGAAGAACGAGGACATCCCCTCACCCTAACAACTGCTACAGTGAGGCTAGCAGACGGAGAAGAAACAACGCAGCAGGTTGCACAGACGCAACTGCCAGTCAAACTGAAGGGAAGGACAATCCCGACCAGTTTCACATTCTTCCCGGGAGCCCGGAACACCCAGACGTTGCTCGGAATAGACTTCATTGAGGACGCTGGACTTATATTGGATTTTGGAGAACACAGGTGGAGGTTTCATGACAACCCCACACTCTACCCATTCCCCAGAAAGGACAAGCCAGCACCACCACAGTTACAGATGGACACTGTGACTATGACACCGCAGCCAGCACTACTCAGCCCACTGCCGCTGACTCCAGTAAAAGGAGACACACAAGTTCATAGGGAAACCCAGAACACGGTTGTGAAGGTACCACAACCCACATCAGGAAGAATACAGATGGACACTGTGACTATGACACCGCAGCCAGCACTACTCAGCCCACTGCCGCTGACTCCAGTGAAAGGAGACACACGAGTTTATAGAGAAACTCAGAACACGGTTGTGAAGATACCACAACCCACATCAGAAAGGATCAGCCCACCGCCGCTGACTCCAGGAGCAGAAGACACACGAGTTTATGGAACAACTCAGGAAGCGATTGTGCAGACGCCACAATTCAGGACAACCATGGTCAGCCCGCTACCACCCACACCAACAAGAACGCTAGTAGAGATGGAAGCTACCGAAGAGGCCATACTCGGAGGCTATGGACCTCACCACCGGTACAACAGGACACCACCAGGGGTAGGTGGATAATACACCGTTGCGAGTCCACCGAAAGGACTCACCACACACCCACCAGGCATAGCCATCTAGACTTCCATAGGGTATGGGCGGATGACACCCTATGGCCATCGGAGGAGCAACTACAGCTTTTCACCATAGACGACGAAGGCACCCGGCTCACCCGAGCACAACAGGAGCAGGCTAATGAGATACTTGCTGCTCACGAGGACGTGTTTGGAATTCCTACAGAGCCTACGCCACACGCAGAACACAGGATAGACACCGGAGAGGCATCACCTATAGCAGCACCGCCATACCGGCTATCACTTAGCAGACGTCACATCTTGGAACAGGAGATTTCCCAGATGCTGGACGGACGGATCATCGAGCCCTGCGACAGTGAATGGACCTCACCTGTCGTCATGGTGCCCAAGAAGGACAACACGTACAGGCTATGCATTGACTACAGGAAGTTGAATGCAGTCACTAAAGCAGATCATTATCCACTGCCACGGATAGATGACATCTTGCACACTGCTAAAGGGACGCAGTATATGAGCACGCTAGACCTCAGAGCAGGGTACTGGCAGATCAAGGTGAAACTAGAGGATCGAGATAAAACCTGTTTCATCACACCTTTTGGAACCTACCGGTTTAACAGAATGCCATTCGGCTTACGCAACGCACCAGCCACCTTTCAGAGACTTATGGACAAGTTTCGAACTTGACTCAGCCACATCACACTGCTAGTCTACCTAGACGACCTAATAGTGCTCTCACCAGGCTACGAGGAGCATCTATCAGACCTACAGGAGGTATTTCAGCATCTAGAGAAGTACAAGCTGAAGGCCAACCGGCCCAAATGCCACTTCTGCTGCGAACGAATCAAGTACCTAGGCCACGTGATTACGCCTAGAGGATTCACCCCCGATCCAGAGAAGACCGAAGCTGTACTCAAGAGACCCGCACCGAGGAACGTAAAGGAACTTAAGAGTTTCCTTCAGACCTGCTCGTGGTACCGACGATTCATCCCAGACTTTGCCAAGATCGCTCGACCGATGACCTTGCTCACCAGGAAAGCCGCCACATGGACATGGACCACCGACCAAGCAGATGGATTTGACCAGCTAAAGAAACTACTGACGTCAGCACCCACCCTCCAGCCTGCCGATGAGACTCGCCCCTTCACTATCAAAACCGACGCTAGTGCTTATGCTATTGGAGCAGTCTTAGTCCAGGGGGAGAAAGAAGAAGAACATCCCGTGGAGTACGCCAGCCGCCTGCTTACAGCGCCTGAGAGAAACTACACGACGACCGAACGAGAAGCACACGCCTTAGTATGGGCAGTCTTCAAGTTCAGAGGATATATCGAGGCCAGCCCCACGTTGATAGTCACAGACCACCAACCACTACAGTGGCTGATGACCCTGAAATCACCTACAGGCCGACTCGCCCGTTGGGCCCTGCAATTACAACCCTACGTATTTCAGATGAAATACACACCCGGAAGGAGCAACGCAGTGGCCGACACGTTATCAAGGCCCCCTGAAGAAGAGAATTACGCAGTCTGTACCCTCACTATAGACATGCCGAGGAGAAGCGCTACGGAGATCCGGGAAGAACAGTCCAAGGATCCCGAGCTGAAGAAAATACTAGACGCCTTCACCGATCCAGAGCAAGATGGTGAAGCAGCTAGATGGTCCGCCAGAGGTTATCTATTATCGAATGGTTGCCTTTACAGATACGCCACCGACGAGGAGGTGGACAACGCACAGCTAGCTGTTCCAGTACACGAACGAGTAGCTATACTAAAGGAGTACCACGATGCGCCCACAGCAGGACATAACGGTATTCACAAGACCTACCAGAGGATAATTCAGCATTATTACTGGCCAGGAATGCGACACAGCATTGAAGAGTATATACGAGCTTGCACGACATGCCAGAGGTACAAGGCATCCAACTGGAAGCCCGCAGGACTACTCAGGACCCCACCAATGAACCAGCGATTCGAAGTCACCGCCGTAGACTTATTCGGTCCCTTACCCGAATCAGTCGAAAGGTACAAGTGGATATTAGTTATCGAGGACACGGCATCCCGATGGATAGAGCATTTTCCCTTACAAGAAGCTACGGCACAGCGCTGCGGAGAACTACTACTGAACGAGTTCTTCTTACGATACGGAATACCAAGGAAGATGATCAGCGACAATGGAACGCAGTTCATCAGTCACGTGATGCAGTACATCACCTTCTGTTTAGGCATTACACAAGCCTTTACACCAGTCTACCACCTGGCAGCGAACCCCGTGGAGAGACGAAACCGAGAACTGAAGACGCAGTTAGCTATCCTCGTAGGAGAAGACCACAGCGATTGGCCAAGGAGACTGCCCGCTATCAGATTCGCTCTCAACACCGCTGAATGCCAGGCTACCAAGATGACGCCTGCATACTTAACGTTTGGAAGAGAATTACGGACCCCCGCAGAGATCCAACATGACTTAAGAGAAGTCATCTCTTCAGAGAATTCATCGCCGAAATCACGCCAGCCCTCTCGCGCATGGCAGACACCTACTATAGAGCCCGAGACAACCCCGAAACGGCTCAGGACCGGCAGAAGAAATACGCAGACCAACGAGCACGTCCCGGACCCCAGTACGCGCCCGGAGACCGCGTGTGGATCACTACCCACACACAGAGCAGTAAGACGAAAGGACGAACAGCCAAGTTCGCTCCACGAAGGGACGGACCCTACGTCATTCTACACGCACAGGGACCCGTCAGCTATGAAGTGGCAGCCGAAGACAACCCGACGATACCACTGGGCAAATACCACGTGTCAAGCCTGACGCCCTGCACCGCAGACGCCCAGGAGAAGCCAATCCGAAGGTTAAGGAAGAGAGGCCGACCACGCCATTGATGTGAGCTCAGCCATTGCAAGCAACACCTGAGCTCAAGGGGGAGGATGTAA
>JAAEAF010002970.1:0-22242 GCA_011037195.1 Triatoma infestans
CACCAATAGAATGGAGTAATGATTGTAACCTTCTTAGATTAAAACTAAACATGGGGAAGAAGCAGAAGATGATGTTCGCTTAGAGCCCAAGAACAGAAGTTGGCAAAGTTAAATATTTACAAATCTAATTTGCCACGTTGACGAAAATAGCTATTCAGATCATTAAGACCAGTTCGCTTACTAATAACGGAAGGTCTCCTAAGACATGGTAGATGGCTGACATCGTCATAGAGTAAAGATTGTGCAGAATTAGCAGCAAAATTGGCCATAAAATATCTGCCATCTGTCTCTAAGTAATAAATAATTAAACTGTATATTAAAAGTAACCACCAAGCGTAGGCAAAAATAGGTCAAACAAATTTAAAAATCAGGATGGCATCAGCTGGACAATATTTCTACAATTAATAACTATAAATATATAACAACAATTAAATTTTAATTTCATTTAACAAACGATTTATGCAAACCAATTACTATTTTAATGTAACTGATTAATATTGCCAGGTTTCAGACATGACAACTTTTGGTCTGGCTAGCAGCATGTAAAAGCGTGTTACAGCCCATTAATGTCTGTTAAAGGGCGCTTAAAAGCGTTGCTAAGAGCTGCCACAACGTCATCACTCGCGGGTTCAACTTTAATTAGACATTTACGTGCACATACTCCACAGAGAAATAACCAATTATCCTTTTGTAAGCAAAGCTATGTTTTCCTGTGACGTTTAACACACGCAAGACTCTCATAAAATTAAGAAATGTCACATTCTTCAATTATTTAGCTTGTTTGTTAATTCCATAATTACCTATACATCTTGCCAGTATTTATATTCTGTAATTTCTGAAAGATTAAACTATCACATACAACTTTTTTAAAGTGAGTCGACGTTGCCACTTCAAGAAAAAAGATAAAAAATTCTGATTGGTAGTAACAACCACATTCACTTTCTGCAATGATTATAATTCTATTGATGAAATGTCTTCAAACTTGTAAGTTTTGATGAACATTTAAATAGATTTAGTATTGCAAATAAAAATATGGATAGGGATTATATCTGTTGCTATTAGGACATGAGGATTTCTGAATGTGACTACAATCACCAGAGAATCACTATGTCTGCTTCCAGTTTAAAATATAAATTCACCAATTTATAAAAATTCATGGAGATTTCAGTAAAATCAGATTTTTGGCAAAAAAATTCCAAAGCGCGAGTGAGTGATGTTTGTATTTGTTGAAATATAATATATTGGGGGGGGAGTGTAACAAATTAAATTAGAAGTATTAAATAATTAATTAACCGTTTTAATTTATAATAATTATATTTAGTGTTTCTCGAAATGGGTGTCCTGGGGTATGTGTTAACTGAATTCGGGGGGGGCGGGGGGGGAGGAATAACTAAACAGATATATAATTCAAATAAAAGTTAAGTTTGGCCGTTGTTAATGAAATAAACAAAATGATGGTTGGCAGGAACCAAAATAAAAACTCACCTTTACAAAAGTTTATTATTTCCCTCAACGTTTCGGGCACCTTTGGTGTGTCCATCTTTAGGAGCTACATAAATAAAAAACATGAAAACTATAAGTAAGAAGTGGGCAGTAACTAACAGTTAAAATATAAACAATGGTAGCATTACTGTGTGTATAAAAATAAAAAAGATACTAAGGCATATTCCCACAATTACAAATAAACCAATAAAAATAAATAAATAACAATGAAACAGGCAGAAGAATGAAAATTAGAAATTAACAAATGAAAATAAAATAGTAAATAGTGACAATTAAAACAGTGGCGATACCTGTCAAAGGGAGGTAAACGACTTAAAAAAATGGGAAAGAAGTTATTTATAGACGTAAGGTATGTTTACAAAAAAGAAAACAAAAATGAGAACATTTATTATGGAGTATAAAAAAAAATATTGAGGATAAATAAAAGAATGAGGAGAATAAAAAATTATAAATAAATAAAATAAAATGAGTGGGAGTTGTAAGAAGTTGATGAGGCAAACTAAGTGTAGATGTTGGCCAGTTACAATCAACAAGACACTGTAATAGAAATGCTACCATTTGTGTGCCTTTTAGATCGTTTATAATTTTGTTGTCCCACTTTTATTTTTTATAGGATTTCTGAAAAGTCTATTTGGCAACTTTACCTTTTACTTAATTTATATAGAAAATATAGTAACTCTGTATACAGAGAAATGTAATTTAATCATTTCATCTAAAAGGAATTCCTAAAACTTGGCTTACTTGCCTATAGAATTTCAGAGTCATTAGTTAAGACGATCCGTTATTATGATCGTTCCAGGTAAATCCCACAATAATTTTTGGTAGTGAATTGTTAGTTTTGGGGGAAAAAATGATTAGAGTAGGCTGCAACAAGTTTTCAAGAGACGTTCTTAAGGTAAATAAAGGGGAAAATCCAGGAAAGACAGCATAAGAAACAGCTTGTGAAAACAAACCAAAAAAGTTGAACGTCTGGATCATGTAGTTGCAAAGAAAGTACCATTACAATGATTACAATGATCGATCATATTAATCGAATGCGCAGCACAGAATTTATGAAAAGCATACGAAACAAGAATATGGGGAATACTAAGTCGAGAAAAGTGAATAATAGTTGCAGGATTTGTTGATGAAGTGAAGACACTCAAAGAGAGTGACCGGGCCAGGAATGATTGATGTTGATAGTGTGATGAATGTAGAATGGAGTAGCGTTGCTGTCGTCGTTAATCGGTTAAAGAATGAATGAATGAATCGCTTACTTATTCTAACGGTGGTGAGCTAGTGTTGCTAGCTTGGTGGGCGTTTCAATGTTGAAATTGGTGTTGAGCGCCTGGTGTTTACTCTTTAAATTTTATTTAGCTAGGGACAGCTTCTAGATGAGAGATTGGATGTCGAAGTTGAAACCCATTTGCCAGTACCCTATCGCTGTGGGCGCGACAGAGAGAGTAATATGCAGTTAGTGGGCAGTTGAAGGCTGAGTGGTGCGCCTTGTGGCGGTTACTAATAGAACTATTGAGTCCAGATTTTGTGGAACGAATTTGTTGGTGATTCGAAAAAAGCGATAAAATAGAAGTCAGTTGTGTGGAAAAAAATTGAAAAATAGGCGAACATTGAGTAGAGGTTTGTTCTTTTAATAAATGCTTGACAAGAAGAAGGAAAACAATATGCAAATAATAACTTATTGGGTTTGAGGGGGGGGGGGGCGAATTGATTTGGGAAATGTCCTTAGAATTTTCTAAAATGTGAAATATTACTTAGTAAGAAATAACGTAAGATGTTAGGAGAGCATCAGCGTGTGTGTTATGTCTTACTGTTCTGAGCAGGAGATGAAACATTTAGCAAGGATTTGCGGCCTGAAAGATCTACTGTGCCCTCCGGAGCCTTCTCACTGCACTGCCGGCCTCCGAGCAGTGTTCTCTAGCTACCGACAACACTGCTTATCACCGGACAGTGAGCTGTAGAAGCTCCTAAGGAAAAGAAAATCTAAGTGCAGCATGCTGGATTCTAAGCCGTGACCACCGCGAAACTAGTCCGGCGCGCTAGCACTGAGCTAATCTCTTCCTTCTCCCATGGCTTACACCAATTAACTAGGGGCGGAGACCCTACTTTGTGTACTGTGTTTTAGAGTGTTGTAGTTTAAGTGTATTGTGTACTGTTCTGATGAAGTGCATGGAGTACTGAGCTGTGGTAACCCGTGGGGTCGCGACTTCCCAAGTAACTGCATGCAACAGATATCCCTTGCGGGGAAACAACTTGCTAAGAGCACAAAATTAAAACAGCTGTAGTCTGTTTTTCAATATTAGGTGGTCAATACATTAAAAACAAATCAGACAAGATCGCAATACTTCCTCTTACTAGGAGTAAAGGAAAAGTAAACAAAAATCTAAGAATTTCAAATATTTACGAAGAAACGAAAAAAAACTTCGACGTGCATGTAAACATTACTAAAACTAGTACAATAAAATGATATTTCTTGTTTTCACTTGGCATTAAATGTAAAAATACTTCCAACACTTTACTGATGCACTAAACTAAGACGTACAGAACATTCTCCTTAAAGAATCTAGTACCAAAGTTAAAAAAAAGTATTCCTAAAGAATAAATTACAACTGTTATTCGGTTGTAACTTACACTTCTTTCAATCGGTGTAACTTTTGTTTATCTTACTAAACCGAATAATTTTAAGTTAATTTGCAAAATAAATCTTCCTCTTATAAGAGGAAGTGTTGCGATCGTGTTCAAACTTTCGAAATTGAGTTCGAAAAAGTGGTTTTTAGAAATTGGTTTGTGTGTGTGTGTGTGTGTGTGTGTGTGTGTGACTGTGCGCGTGTGGTATGGCCATCGTAATTACATCGCTAAACTTGGTATCTCGTTTAGATGAATCAGAGAACCTGCACAATAAGGTTTTCGTCAAAAATCAGTCGTATTAGAAATTTCACATTATTGAATAGTGGTTAATTTGAATTAATTTGAACCATTTACACAGCCAATAGTATTTATTTCATTTATTGTATACCAACGTTTCGTGCACTTAACGTGCCATTATCAAGGAGTACATTTCTCTTACATTCTTGTAAATTATTGTATTAGTCGAGAGGCTTCGTCCATGATTAAAAATTTATTTTTATATTTTTTCCGTATTCTTATTTTATGCTGAAAATGTAACTCAAAGAGTCTTGTCAGTATTGAATTATTTATTTAAATATGATGTATGTTATTGTATTGTATTGTATGTTAGCCTCAGTATATGAGAGCACCACGTGGTTACTTTATGGAAAAGAATAGTTATGCCTGTATTAATTATGATTGGAGTTTACCATGGCTGAGAATAGTACTACACCATGCTCCGATCGGCTCTCGTGGTGGACTTTCAATTTCAGCATAAAATAAGAATATGGAAAAAAAATATAAAAATAAATTATTAATCATGGACAAAGCCTCTCGACTAATACAATAATTTACAAGAATGTAAGAGAAATGTACTCCTTGATAATGGCACGTTAAGTGCACGAAACGTTGGTATATCAATAAATGAAATAAATACTATTGGCTGTGTAAATGGTTCAAATTAATTCAAATTAACCAGTATAAGTTAAATCATAAAACAGCAAGTAAATTCAACAAGTTATTGAATAGATTGTTTCTCGCTTTCTTGCAATTGACCCCAACCGATTTTCTTTAAACTTGGTATACAAACAAATCGTGAAAAGCGCTAAAACTTTTATTTCAAACATTTCTTCCCCGGAAAAATTCATTTAAGGTTGTGTGTTCCTGTTGGTTCCTGTGGTTAGGCTTTCCCAGGCTTTCCTTTAAAGTGTCATTTCAGTATACATATTATATTGAAATTAAATCGATTTACCGGAAAATACGTTTGTTTTTTTTTTGGCCAAATAATAATAACAATGAACATTTTCAATAATTAGTGAAATTAGAACCTGGGTAATATCCGTAAAAAATTAATCAATCAATCAAAACTATGTAAACTGCAATAAGAGAAAGTTGTGTGAATGATCCATACTATTTACTATTTAATGATTTAAAATGTTCTAAATCTAATGTGAAAATTCACATGACTTTTTTGACTCATTAAACTTCATTATTCTGGACCAATTACCTTTAAACCGTTTGACCTTGTAATATATTAAAACTTGAGCGGAAAGGTGAAGTTTTCTCCTCCTCCCACATATAACGACTCTCAATTTATTTTGGGGGGGAAAAAATCAAACACTAAGATAGAACTACTACATATAGGTGCAGAAAAATAGTCATAAAAAATTCAAGAAAATATTCAAAAAAGTAAAAATTGTATGAAATGAATTTTGATAAAATCAAAAACCGGATAAGAAAAAAACATTCATTTAATTAGTTTAATGGATTTCAAGAGATATCTTCATGTCAATATTATCCTGGAACCATAAGAAATTCCTGTCATTTTTTTCATTTTTCATTTTTTATACTTTTCATATATATTTATACAACACAAAGAAGTGGGAGAGAATATTTATTGTTGTTCTGGGAATAAATTCCTAAGAACACAACGTTCAATATTTCATATATAAAAAAAACAGCAATAATGTACATGTCAAAAAAATAAAAAGTTATATAAAATTAAAAGTCCAGTATTGCATACTAAAGTAAAAACAAATTAAAAAAAAAAAAACTAGGATCAAAGCATCAAAACAAATTATAATAACTAAATTGAAAGAAAATTGAGGAAAAAATTATCATGACTGCCAAACTATTATGGCTATAGAAACGATAGAAAAATAATCGTACATTTGCTTTTGTTATATTTTTAACTAAGACTTGAAAACACCAAGTTGGTAAGGTAAAAAGAAATAGAACATTGTATTGAGGTTTATCGGGGGTCGGACAGAGAAAAATGGAGGTGTACATTGACTGAACATTTATTAACTACGTAACAGTATACTGGCAAGGATTTTATTCTGTGTGATATAGAAAGTGGTTGTGGTGAGTTGAAAGGCAGGCTGAACTGGTAGATTGTCTGTGATGGAGATGTTTTCTTGAAGACAGAAATGATAACTACGATTGGCCCTTGTTTTTACTTGCGGAAAACATTCCCTACTTCTCCTTGCAGATCTTCTAGGGGTTGAGGTAGACGGATCTTGATTTGCCCGTGAGCATATGGTTGGGAGATGCTCTCATATTGGACTTCGGCAGGAGTGCAACACTACGGCCTGCTGCATCTCATCATGAAGTTCCTTCTAAGCCCTAACCTTCCTACCTCCCCCCCAACAACAACAACAACGTGGTATCAGGCCCATACCTGAGAGAAACAAGCGTATGATCTCTGCCTAAGGGTAACTCCCCTCCACAGAGTAGACAACTCCTGGTCTGTATTTTGTTATCTTTACAGAATACGCACAAAGCATGTTGGCGTTATTTCACTAGCCGAAGCGGAATATTTTCATTGCAACCTTTCATAAATCATAATTATATTTAACAATATTGCTGTAGAATTTTTCATACTATTCTTGTGGGGTCAAGAAGAATCGATTTTTAGTATACATCGCTTGTCAGATCCAGCTCTTTAAAACCCTCTATAGTGGCCTTGTGTACCAATCCATTTACTGAATTGTTATGATTATTTCTTTTTTCAAACTTCTGTAATTTTCTGGAGAACCATATTAATATTTCGGACCAATTCCAGGGTGGCTATACTTTCGTGAGGCACTACCCCATTTGCCGAGAGGACTATGGGTACTAAGTGGACAGTCTCTTTATTTCGAACCTAAGCTCTGCAGCTCTACTTCCGCTATTATTATTATTATCATTATTATTATATTATATTGTGGAACATTGTAGGAGAGCTGAGACTAAAAGCTTTCCACTAAAGTGCCACTTCTGCAGAAAAATATACAATTTTTTCCAACCATTCATCGGAACGGCTAGAATTCATTGAAGAAAATCGTTCTACGGAAAATATGACTTTGCGGAATGAGTTTCTTTAAGTTTTAATTTTTTTATTTTTATAATTTTACTGAAAATGGGGTGAAAAGATTTTTCTTTATTGTTGGACTGAAACAGCGATGCAACATTTTCCCGTTAGAAAATATTTTAGAAGAGTAAAATTGAAATAGAAGCAATTGATAATTAAAAAACGAAAACAAAAAAATGGATTTAAACAATAAAGTAAGGTGGGAGTAAAGTGATTGTTACACATCATTAATTTCATTTTAACTCCCTTTCCAGCTTTATGTATATTGTATTATTTTATGTACATTTGATTATATATATATATAATACAGAATTTAACATAGAATTAATGTTCTCATGCTTTAGTTTGCTATTAATTAATAACATTTAATTTTCCTTGTACATTAATTTTAATTACTAATAACCTCATTCATTTATTATTTCATAGCGTTTAATATTCAATTATTAGGAAAAAAATATATAAAAAAAAAATCAATTTAAATTAATGCGTACAGGTGAAAATAATAAAAAGGCTAAATTTTAATCATAGATATTTCTCCGGCCACTCCTTTATTTGTAGACAGCTGTGAACTGTAGTTTAATTACAGTTTCATTAATATAATAATAATAATAATAATAACAAACTGTAAATATGAATTTCAGGATTCAAAAATGTACTATGTTTCACGTCAAATGAGGTAACACACAGAAAATATCGATGATAAATTGAAGGCCTCTTACAATTTGGAGGCCTTGTCAGTTTTATACATATATATATCTGGGCATTCACGAGCACATAAATATTGCTGAGGAAGAAACAGAGTATCGGAGAGAAATCAGTCGTCTACTGAAGGTAAGACTCTCTGCTAAAGACACCATCAAAGCAATAAATGCGAGAGTAATACCAGCGTTAACCTACAATTTTGGAGTCCATTTTCTGGTATAAAACTAGGCTAGAATGTCTAGACAGTTTTGTCAGAAAAGAATTAACGAGAAATAGCAAGCATCATCCAAACGCTTCGAAAGTACTGCTGGTGAAAATAGTCTGTTAAAAGCTGAACCTCTATGTAGAAAACATGAAAAGATATTAAAGTCTATTTCACAGTAATCAATTCTGTATCAGAAGATGTGGTTTCTAGATAAGGTTATACAGCCGTTAGAATTAAGTGACACTGAAGAAATGTTATACAGGCCAAAACTGAATCGGGCAAATGTTTCCTGAAACTGACGGATTTATCTTTACAATTCAGTATCAGGTTATTACCACTAAGAAGCATGGAAATTCAATCACAAGCAAGCTATGTGGGTGCATAAAAGAGAGTATTCATAATATTTTTTTTGGTTCTACATTAATTATGGCTTCAAAAAGAGTAACATTCAAAAGGATGACTAAGAAATGCATCTGGCCATTTGTATAAAGTATGGAATGGCAAATCCCCATATTTTCTCGTCCCGCCCGCTTTTCTGTAGATTAACAAGGAAGAAATATGAGCTGAAGTGTTCAGGCAATTACAGTTTAGTACATTAAACCTAACAGTGAGAAGAAAAATAATGAAATTATTGACATTGCAGAAGCTGCTCTCGATAGAAAATTACACAATCGTCTCGGCAAATTGATTGGCATCAAAGACAACAATTCTTGGTATGAAGAATTTGAAATTGACCCGAAACTATCTTGACGGAATCAAACGCTTCCCCAGTATTTTTCCGCCACTGCGTGAGACAGCAATAATAATAATAATAATCTTTATTTAAGAAATAATTTTTTAGAGTCTAATTACAATTGAAATACACAAACGTATAACATTCGCAAAAATATTAAACATTGACTAATTAAATGTGAAAACAATACTACAATAATAAACGAAAAACATCATTTAGAATATTCAGATAATATTTAAAGAAAGATTAAGAATTTAGTTGAAGAATTGATGTATTTTCAAATAATATTTTTAATAAAGCAGTTTTTTTTAAGTTCATACATAAATTTAAGAAAAAATTAATTACATTTATTACTTTTTATATGTAACACCTCCACTTAAAATTTTTACCAGGAAAATGTAAAATTTGAAATGTATTTATTGGCGAGAAAGCATTTATTAGTATGAGTGATTTATTGACGAGAATCTTAGCAAGTTTTCTTTTTTATCAGGGAGTTGAAAGAAAATTTATAAAAGTATTTCAACCCCATGGCTTCAAATTAAATTTAGTTTTGATTATTTTGAGATGTGCTGGAAAATTAGTTCAAAGTACTGTACAACCAATTAGTATAGTAAATTAGCCTAATTCGCGATATTATAATTGTATTATAATTAATTATTAATTGATTGTTTTTCGTTTCATTTCTAATGCAGCACTTTGACTCAAAATAATAATCCTGGCTGTCAGTATGAAACCATTATAGATCTCGTTACAATTCGAATTAAAAACCTTTTCAAAGTCGAAACTTAGCAAATGGTCTAAACATCACTATGTTTAATAACAAAATATGCACTATTAAAAATAATTAATTCCTAGTTTGAAATCAGTATAAAAAGAAAATGTAACATATGAATTAAAAAAAAATGTAATAATAGAAATGATTTTCAATATAAAGTAAATAATTACAAAGAATTGTGTATTTGTCAATCATGATTGATGCAATAAGATAAATTAGATTTAAAAGTGTTTTTCATACAGATTGAACAAACTGAATGCCAGTTTTAATTAAAAGAAAAGATTTCCTCCATTTCAATATTAAATTTGTTTATATTTTGCACATTCACACAGGACAAGTATTTGTATGGAGAAATAGTGGTTTTATTCATTTATTTAATGGATTTTATGTTTTATATTTATTTATTTTAGGTCAGTATTTTACAAAAATATATTATAAACATATATAGAGTGCTAGAACAATTGTCTTTAACTCATTAACTTAACATAGATAATTACATAATAATGGGACTATCTTATAATTTGGGGAAAATGGTCATTAAAAAATCCGACAATATTGAAAACTATTAATTTAATCTATTCTTTTATGTACTCAGTTTTTACTTTCTCTTACTGCTAGTAAGAGGAAGTATTTTAATCGTGTGAAATTTCCGATATCGAGTTTTCACCGGAAATATCCGTTTTAAGGATAATATCCCCTGAGTTCAAAAAAGTGGTTACAAATGGTGTGTGTGTGTGTGTGTGTGTGTGTGTGTGTGTATTTATGAATATGAACAGCATAGCTCAAAAACGAAAAACCGTAGAAAGTTGAAACTTGATATTCCGTTTAGATATCACCATGGGATCTGACAGTACGTTAACTGTCAAAATTCCTCCACCGGAAGTACCACTTTACTAGTTTTTTTTTTTTTATACTTTTTTTGCGATTTTCTCAAAAATGGCTCCAATGATTTTCTTGAAACTTAGTACATCAACTACACATACAAAGAGCTCAACTTTTATTTGAAACATTTCTCCGGAAAAATGCATTTAAGGGCACTTTTGGGGGAGGGGTGGGGTTAGGTTTCCATCTAAAGTGCTAATTCAGTTTATTAGACAGTTCTGACAACTAAATAATGTTCATTAGAATTAAATATGTTGTTGAAATTCCGAGTTTGAAAAAATCTGATAACCGGAAGTGCGTTTACTTTACCATTTTACTAAATGTTTATCGGTTTTTTGCAATTTTCTCAAAAATGGCTCCGACGTTTTCTTTAAACTTCCTATATAAACTAAACATGCAAAGATCTACAACTTTTATTTAAACATGTCTCGGAAAATTCATTTAAGGGCACTTTTAGGGGAGGGGTGAGGTTATTTTACTATAAAGTGCTATCATAGTTGATTATACAATTCTATCATCCAAACAAAATTAATTAGAATTAAATAGATGGCCAAAATCCCGAGTTTTACGAAATTTAGTAAACCGGAAGTGCGCTTTTACTGAACAGTTTTTTCAGTTTTCGACTAATTTCGTTAAATTTGGTACACAAACTATAAAAGTTGTCCAATTTAATTGTGAGACAAGGAGTAAGAGAAAGTTGTGTGAGTGTTTCACACCAGATTTTTTTTTTTTGCGCATCGGGCATTAGCGCTACTAATTATATTCCTTCACGATCTGTGGGCACTCAAGCCGGGATGGCACATACTAATCTATGTGGCTTACACACACTAGCAAGGTAGTTGGAGCTCTAGATTGTCGAATGCTTTTCCACATATCCCCTCTTATATCATCAAGCCAGTCGACGAGGGGGAGTGTGGAATATTGTTTGTGCATTCCCTTAGTCTATTAAAACTAGATTTGTAGATTTGGGCAAAACTAAAGCACTTTTTTAACTATGAATTGCATTATACACATATTATCTACATAAGTAATAACTTTGTTATATAACCAATCTTAAGGAGGTTATTTATAACACAAACTAATTGAGTGGTGCAGTACTTTTAACAAATTTTCTTGCACCCCTTAGAATGGACTAATCCTAAATTGAACTAAACCTACTGGGGTTGAAATACTTTTATAAAATTTCTTTTAACCTCTGGATAAAAGCCTAAACTAAACATTCATACTAACTTTCTCGCCAATAAATACATACACCCTACGAATACATTCTAGCTAATAAATACATTCAAGCTAATAAAACATTCACGCCAATAAATAATTCATGCTAATAAATACATTCAGACTGAACATTCACGCAAGGGGAAATTCCTAATATTCCTTTCCCCTTTAAAATAATAAACTAACCTGATTGGGTGAAGTACTCGATATTCTTTAACCCAGTTTACTTAACCTAACTTGACTACTAGTCTATATACTACTATACACATTAATATCTTTTAAATAATTAAATAGCCTCCTTATGCAAGGAGAACCCTCTTGCAGACTAGCGCGCTTGTCATGTGGCAGGCCTGCTCTTTCTCTCTGAGTACGCAATGCCTGACATCCTCTATAATGCCAATAGAGGTTGGTATTATAATAGCTATTACTATTATAATATTACAATTATTTGTTTATTACAAATTAAACTGTTTATATGTTCTTCAAGTTTTATCAAAGAAATTCCGTGAAATTTCTAATATATAATCCAATAATCTATTTGATATGAGTTATCACATTGCAATTTGTGTGTAACGTGGGGCATTAATTTCTAGTTTTTAGAATTTATTTTGTATACGCTGCATATTAGTATTTATTACTAGTAAAACTCCAGGATAGCGCTGCATAAGCTAACATTGGTCTATCCAAAACTTACATATAATAATATTTTGTTTGCGACACTCAGTGTTGATCGTCTATTTATTGGATTACGTAAATTACTAATTAAAATGATCTTTTCACTACCACAGTATGCCCAAAACCCTTAGTTTATATTAATTCCCATGATGCATCAAGTTGTGACAGATTTGTTTCTTAAACAAAACAAAACAACTTTAACTGCAGTTTATTTCAGTAAATAATGGAATTCCCAAGATTCTTCTTGTACACATTATATTTGTAACATTTCTAATATATGTTTAAAAAACATAAAACATTAAAAAAATTGCATGCCCTAATTGTGTGATGGAAACAAACAGTCTCATACGTCATCACCAACATCACCATCTGCAATATTTACTATCACACACTACAGCCATAAGTCATTGACACGATATCTAACCACTACCAATCAGTGGCAACTTACTCATTCTAATAAAGAAGCTCCGCCTAATTACCCAGTAGAGGGGGTAATTATACAAAATTTGTATATACTGATATTCCATTCAATTTTCTCCATGGGATCCGGCACAAAGATTTCAGGCAAAATCTGGCAACCAAAAGTTCTTTGATTTTGCTGATATTTTTTTTTTATTTCCGGTTTTGTACAATATTTTCGAAAACAGTTCAATAGGTTTTCGGTAAACTTGGTATTCATGGTATACATTTAAAACCTAATCAATTTTATTTGAAATATTTTTAGGTACAAATTATTTCTGAAGTGTTCTATTGAGCTGAGATTTTAGAGCTGTGAGCTGAAGTTCTTTATAATGCCAATGACTATACTTATCTCCTGGCGGGAGACAGGGGAACTTGCAATTTAGTAAAAAAATCCAATTTTTACGAAACTTTTTGTATCAAAAAGTCTAATTATTTGGTGGTTTTACCAAGGGGACCGGCAGTTTACTTTGGCGGCTGGATCCGTATCTGTTTTGTTGATCTTCGAACGTCTGACTTCGGCTGGAACAACTATTTTCATGCATTTGTTTCCCCGTCTTCGGGTGTTTGAATTCTAGGCTTAAACAAAAGTGATGTAGGTGTTTCATACCAGTTTTATTATTATTATTATTTAATTCTATGTGATATTAACAAGCAGGTCTTGTTGAATTCACTCAATGTACGTAGAATAGTTATGCTGTTCAGAGATAACCATCTCATTGTTGCAAAGATCTTCAATATGGACGCACACACAAAAATAATTCATGCAAATACAGACAGTCAATATAGATGTAATTTTTCTTGAACTTTGATCAATGCAAAACATTTGCATGCCCGATTATATGCGCGCAAAACTAACCCAAAATGGCATGTCCTGGACTATTATATTTAACGTATATATATATATATACACATATATATGTTTTCAAGTAGTATTTATTTATTTATGTGAATATCCAATACAGGCATTCTAAATATTTGTTTTAGTTATACAGTATTAGTAACCTGATAGCGTATGTGAATGTGTGGCGTTTGTAATGTTAGCAATAAACTGCTTTGCATGGTTAGTGTGGGTGTGTGTGTGTGTGTTTGGGCCAGCAGATGGAGCAGTTGACAACGGGTTAAACCAAACATCACTTCCATTGTAATAGACCCCTTTAACATAAACATCATGTATATATATGTATGGTGCATAGATCTACTAACCATGTCTACGCTATGGGATAGCGTAAATGCTTCTCATCTACTTGACACTAATTAACTGTTAATATATTATATTATTTGGACATTGAAGAGAAGAGATATGCACATAGATTATATGCAAAGGTCAACTTGATTATAATTTCCATTTTACAAAGTAAAAAAGTAAAAGAAATCTTAGAATTTTATCAACAATATTTCAAACACACTTATTAGGTTATGACAACAAACAAAATTCTGGGCGTATCTCATTTGCAAACAAACAGCCAGAGCAAACAAATTTATGGGATAGGTGTGCTAAGTGGCCAGGACAAGGAATAACATATTTTTTTTTATGAAACCTAAAAGTTTTTAACTATTTTTTAGTAGCGATTTGTATAGTGTACTTCACCGTTATTGCAAAAAAAAAAAAATTACTCAGAGAGATTTATAGATAACTAAAGGAACAGGACCTTTTAACGTAGAATACGTTTTTTTGGGAGGCACCTATTTGGTAAAAGCCGAACGTTTCTCACATTAAAAAAGCGAATGAACGTTTTAAAAAATGGCAATAAAATACTTATAGCAATCATCTAATATTTCCTGTTAAAATTTCCTCAGCATATTACGAAATAAGTTTAACTCTTGGAAATTAATACTGACATAATTAAATAAACATTAAATTGAATTAAAAAATTATTCACAAACATTATTTTAAAGATGAATGGCCAAAAAACAATAAACAAACCAAAGAAATTAACTGTAATTAAAAAATTATCTTCATATTAAAAATTCTTTGTCTGCTTTGTTTGCCCTGCTTTCGAAGAAAGCATAACCCTATTTGTTCCCTCAGAACCCACAAAAAATCAATTATCCGGGGACAATGTTTCAAATAAGTGTGATGATAGGTATTTATGTGTGTGTAGATGATATACGAAGTTTAAAGAAAAATCATTCTTGGAGCCATTTTGGAGAAAAATCAAGAAAAACTGAAAAAACATTTATTAATGTCGCACTTCCGTTTGAAAGATTTTGCCCGAAATTTTCGTGTCTGATGCGGTGATAGTACCAAAACGGAATACCAACTTTGAACTGCTTACGACTTTTCGTTTTTGAGATATTCTGTTAAAAACACACACACACACACACACACAAACCATGCGCTAAAAACAGTATTTTACTTCCTCTTTCTCCTAGTAAGAGGAAGTATTGTAGTCACGTCAAATTTACGATATCGAGTTTTCACCGGAAATATACGTTTTTAGGTCCCCTAAGTAGAAAAAAAAAAGAAGTGTATTTTAGAAAATGGTATGTATTTGTATTGTGGGATATTTGAATAGTATAACTCAAAAACGAAATATTGCAGAAGGTTAAAACTTGATATTCCGTTTAGATATCACCATGGAATTCGACGATAAGTTTTTTCTGTTAAAATTCTCCAACCGAAAATACCAATTTATTCAATAGATTTTTCACTTATTTGAAATTTTCTACAAAATAGCTCCAACGATTTTCTTAAACATTGAATATCAACTACACATTCAAAGAGCTACAATTTTTATTTGAAATATTTATGTGTTAAAATTTATTTAAGGGCACATTTGGAGTAGGAGTGGGGCTATGTTTTCTTCTAAAGTGCTATTTCATTTTTTTATACAATTCTATCAGCCGTATAATATTAATTAGAATTAAATCAGTTGTAAAAAATCCGAGTTTGATGTGTTGTTCGATGTAACAGTTTAGTAATCTAACGTTATTTACTGAACAGTTTTTTCATTTTCTGCGTTTTTCTCCATAAAAACACCGACGGATTTCTTTAAATTTGATTAACTAACTGTGAATAGGGAAAGTTTGGTTTGAAACTTTTCTCCAAGAAAGTTCATTTAAAGAAGGTAGAGGGGGAGAGGAGGAAGTTATGCTTTCCTTAGACAAGATATTTTATTAAGTTACCCATTCCCAATTGATATAAAATTGAAGATAAGTAAACATTTAGTCTAAATTATAAGTTTGAAGAAAATCTGTCAATTATAATTCTGTAAACTGCAGTAAGAGAAAGTCGTATGAGTGTTTCAAATCAGATTTCTTTTTTGTATAGTTTACATTTAGAAGATTAACAAATTTCCATGGTCAAATAGAAATTTCTATTTTAGAAAATTATCAATCATATTATTGCATTATTAAAGAAAAATATTACATCTGAATAGAGTAATGTTTTTTTAGATGTGATGTAATGGGGAATGTCAGTTAGTAAGTGACCAAAGGGGACAGTTATAAGTCAACTATGATCTACAGCCTTGAGGCTCCTTTGTCCAACTATCTCCGGCTGATTTCTTCGTGACCTACCACTGATAGTAGTACTATGAAAAACGAAGTTATTTAAAAAATAAAAATAAAATAAAAAACGCAAAAAGGATAACCATCAACATTTGTTAAGTTGCTCTACTTTATTTGGAGTTAACTTTGAAAATGTACTCGATTTTGTTTTTATGATTGGGACAATGAAACGAGAATAAGTAGTTGAAAAAAGCCTTACAAAAAGCCTATTACAAGATTTATTTATTTATTTATTTATTTTAATGCAATATTTACAGCTGTACATAAAGATGCACTAAGTTATAATAAGTCATTTACTACGGTCACAAACACAATGTGTTCAAAAAAAACGCGTTATATCGGGCTTGATTTGTGGGCAAAGAATGTAAGCGGAAACTTATTGTATTCCTATTTATGCAGGAAACTTCGGGTTTCACTTGTTTATTCACTTACATCACAATTTGAAGTTTTATTTAACATAAATTAAAAGTTTAACTAACATAAAACAAAGCATCTTCAAAGTTCGGTCACTATAGGTGCCACACTGTACTGGAGATTCCGAGGAGATTCTCTTGCCGTTTTGAGTTAAGTCCGCTTCTAAGTTTGGACCGTTACTGAGTTAGGTCCGCTACTTACACGCAACAGAACTCTAAATGTAGGTCGCAGTGGATTGAGGCTTTGTCCCTCCCCGTCTGTCAATCCAGATCCGCTACTGAGTTTATGTTTTCCCTTGGAATTTCGTCCAAGATAATGTCTGAAACCGTCAATGTTTTGAACAGGTTGTTCTGGTGGTTGGTTCCGCAGAGCTGGAAAGCATCAGAGACATTTTCCGTGGTAGCCTGCTTCCATTTTGTGGTATCGACCGGTTTTCGTGCGTCGCACCCTCTTCATGATGCGTTTTTCAGACAGTGTACAACACAGACTTTGCACAAGTAAACTATAAGAGTTTAGTTTTAAATACCGTTAATAACACCATCCAGTGTCTGTAAACAAGTTTTGCTCTGTGCAGTCTTTTGTCACACTGTCCTGAAAACGCATCCTGAAGATGGCGAACGCCCGAAACCAGTCGATGACCACAAAATGAAGCAGGATACCACGGAAAATGTCTCTGATGTTTTGAACAAGTCTTTCTTCTTTCTCAAAATGAGGCAGCACCTATATATATTGAGGCAGCATATATATGATATATATATATAATGTATATATCAACAGAATATCCCAAAAGCGAAAAGTCGCAGGAAGCTCAAACATGGTATTTCCCATTCAGGCACTACAACCGCGTCAGACACGAAAATTTCCCAACAACCGCAAGTGTGTAACTTTACTGAATGTTTTCCTTTTTGCAGTTTTCCGCCATTTTCTTGAAAACGGCTCCAACGATTTTCTTTAAACTTCGTATATTATCTACACACATAAATACCTATCACTTTTATTTGTAACATTTTTTTATTGGGAAAATTGATTTATTGGAGATTCTGGGGAGAACAGTAGCGTTACACTTTCCTTCAAACTGCCACTTCAGTATAATATATGGTTTAAGCAATTACTTAATATTAATACAAATCAGAAGAATTAATAGAATTACAAATTTGAATAAAATCGGTAAACCGGTAATGTAAGTATATAGAATAGGTTTTTTTAGGTTTTTTGGAATTTTTTCTGAAAATGACTTTAAACTTGGTAACTGCACACGGATAAAAACGTATTACCATTATTTGAAACATTCCACTACAGCCCAAAATTATTTTGACTAGTTGTGCGGGTATTTGTGACGTTAATTTCAAAATTTTTTAATATGTAGTTGGTTCAGTGTTTTAGAGCACTTTACTGGGACTTAATTTAATCATGACTTCTCTACCTGCCAAGATTAGTAAAGGTTGGTACTTATCCCCCACCACCTCTATATTTATGGTAGGGCAAATACGTAAAATTTGGTTTAAAGATAATTAGTCGTGCGAGTGTTTCACATCAGGGTTATTTTAAATCATGATGGCTAGGAAATTTGAAGAGTAAGCATAATATAAATAAGAATGTATTAAGTTTGAAGAATAAGGATTATATAAAGTTATTAGCAAATCAATAATAAATAAAAATATTGATATACAAATAAGATTGTTGTAAGAATATATGTAATATAAGAAGGCTGGTAGAAAATTATAATCTTGAAATAGAGATGGTAATGGAATAAAATAATCAGATCAAAATAAAAATTTATTTTATGAAGTATACGTGCTTTTTTTTATTTTAGAATTGTAATAATATTATTGTCTAAGGAAGTCTTTGTATCAATGTTTCGCCTAAGTTTGTTTTTTCTTTTTCTAACAATTTCCCTTGAACTTGATATTGCATCGTAGAATTCTTAAACTCAATAAAACTGTAAGTTTTGATATGAAGAGAGTGAAGTAGTTAAGAGTGATGAGTCAGAAGATTACAACAAAATATTCTAAGCAAGTAGTCTAGACATTTCAAATATAATATTCTACAGCAGTTTCTAGTTTAATTAAATGATTTTTTTTTTTTTAAGTTGCAATATTATTTAGGTCAAACAAAAAACTGAGTAATAAAGGAAATAAAAAAAAATACATATATAACATATCCATGATAAATGTTCAACTAAAGTGTTATATCCTGTAAAGAAAACTTTCTGGAATATCTTAGTGCAGCGACAGTTTATAATAGTTCATTTTTTATTAGTGATATAAAATAAAATGTCCGATATATCATACAATATAAAATCCATAATCAAGAATGAAAAGTCAAAAATCTAAAGTGAAACATTCACACAAATTTTCTCTCACTGCAATTGATATTATTATTAAATAATGGGTGCCCGAATAAGCAGGACTAACCCCTCCCCACATACAAAAGAAAAACGCTCCTAAGAAGCCTCCCCCCCCTAGCAATCGATCGGTCTCACAAAAATATCACAAGATAATTTTAATCTCCAACTTCCCCAAGCATTCCCTCGATAGTATTCCCCTCACAAATATGCAAGAGCCAAGGACCTACGTTATGGTACACCGTTTCCTTGACAACTTCGTTATAAATTCTGACACAAAAGGCAAGAAGTCCTGCCTATTTTATTTTCTCTTAGTAAGAGGAAGTATTGCAATCGTGGTAAATTTTCGATATCGAGTTTTCACCGGAAATATCCGTTTTGAGGCTCCCTGAGTCCAAAAAAATGGTTTTTAGAAAGTGGTTTGTGTGTGTGTGTTTCCTATTTTTTCCTCTAAAGTAATCCTAAAGAGAAAGCTTTTATTACAGCATGCTGCATACATAAAGTTAATAACTAATTAAATACTTGTGGATTCTCACAATTCAATAAACAAATGCATAACAAAATAATGGCACACAAAATGATGACAGTGAAATTTAGCTCTTTAATCACTTCAGTTTGAAATTCGTTCACTTATATATATATGTTTTTGTATGATTTATATATATATAAACAGCGAAGCTCAAAAACGAAAAACTATACAAAGTACAAACTTGATATTCCGTTTAGGTATCACCATGGGATCTGACAGTACGATATCTTCAAAATTCCTCAACCGGAAGAACCACTTTACTAGTTTTTTTTTTACTTTTTTGCAATTTTCTCAAAAATGGCTGCAACGATTTTCTTCAAACTTTGTCGATCAACTACACATAGAAAGAGCTATAAAAAATCCTTTCTCCGGAAAAATTCATTTAAGGGCACTTTTGGGGGAAAGGTGGGGTTACGGTTTCCTCTAAAGTGTTATTTCAGTTTATTACACAATTCTATAATCTAAATAATATTAATTAGAATTAAATATGTTGTTGAAATTACGTGTTTGAAAAAATCGGATGACCGGAAGTGCGTTTTTACTGAACAGTTTTTTCAAATGTTTGCGATTTTCTCCATAAAAACACCGACGAATTTCATTAAATTTGAAACACTAACTATAAAATTAGTCAATCACAATCTTAATACTAAAGTAAGAGAGGAGTGTGTGAGTGTATCACATCAGATTTTTTTGTAAATAACATAGCTGACCCAAGTGTGTCCACACATATCACATCTCTGAATTGTATCGAACTCAGGGAGATAAGAAACTTCAAGTCTCCCTCTGTCTTATCACCTTTTATAAATCTCTTAGTCTGGAGGCAATCTTCCAGGTTTCTCCAGTGGTTCCCAATTGTTTAACTTCCCTGTTAGAAAACTGCTTGATGACGGCTACCCTGCAATTATTGCACGTCTAATTAATACATTCTCTTTAAACTTGTATTATTTAGTAAATGTAAAGCTGGACTTGCATCACATATAAATTAAGATAGGGGGGGAGAATATTTGATTATCTAATAGCGTCCTCTGGTCAGGAACACTCTTAACAAAGCTTTGTAATGGCAACAGAAATTTAAGCCTAAACCAAAAGGTCACTCCCAAAATTATTTAAACACATAAAATTGACAGATTAATAAATGCACAGTCACTGTTCCAAGTATAAAGGAAATCAATTACTGGAGCTATTTACGGAAGAAACTCCAACATCTATTCTGTAAAGGTGCACTTACAATTAACGGATTTTCTTCATACTTGGAATTCTGACAATGAATTAAATATTAATCAGGAAATAAGTGCATTTAAGTGGCACTTTAGAAGAAAGATTAACCTTGCATTTCCCAAAATCAATTATCTTGGTCAAAAGTTTAACAAAAAAGATGTGGTAGACGATTCAAAACTCAATCGCTTGATCCAAGACATCCAAGAGAACTATTGTTGATCTCAGTGACTTAAGTGTTAAGATCGCAGTAGTTTTATAAGCTACAAACCTCCAGCATTTTCAGTTCTTAATGTACAGAGGTCTCCTTTATTTTCTTTTACTTTTTTGAAAGTGAACTTTGAGGATTACTATAACCCATAACAGTACACATTGAAAAAGCTTTACAGAGATTGTTTATGCTTGGAACACAAATTCTACATGCTAAAGTTAGTTGAGTTCACTGGTTAGCTGTAGTTCACTAGTTAGTTGTAGCAGAAAGTTACAGTTTATAATTGGCACACTACACTGCTTACCTCAGTTGAAATAATTTACAAAATTGCATTCAACAAAATTTCCTTATTAAGGAAAAAATCTTAATGCAATTTTGAATAATTACATCGAAGATGATACTGTAAAATACTAGATGTGCAGAAAATTCAATTTTTTTTAAATTAATTTGTTACTATAATATTTTCTATATTTATGAAGATATGTTGCAGCAGATAAATGAACGAATAGAGTATACTATGAATACTCGCAGATAATGTCAGAATGCTTCATATTTATTAAAAGTATCGGTCAACAACAAAAGGAACACAGCGCTATGTGCAATAATTGAACAACATTGAACTAATGAACTGAAACCTCATTTTCTCCACAAAATTAAGCCAATTTTTTTTTTTATTAAAATATTTATCCCATAATTTTCTAATATGGGCTAGTATTAAATTGTTTCTCTAGAATTAAATGTCAATATTTATTAATTAATTTAATTTAATGAAGCAGATTGGTGATCTAATATTGAAACAAGGAAAAAGGTAAACAAAAGTTAATTGGAGTAATACAATTAAATTTACAAACATAACTAGATTTTACATGGAAAATTGATTAATAGAATTAATAATAGAAATAGACAAA